>JARWLC010000008.1:115264940-115522440 GCA_033318265.1 Phyllotis vaccarum | reverse complement strand
ATCCGAATCCACACAAGGTTCAAAAGTTGTCAGTTGGTTTGGGGTTGTTGAAAATCGTACCTTTCCACTCTCTAATTTGCATGTTGGGTATCTACTGAAAGTTGCTATGGTGATGCATTTCACCAGAAGTTTCCGCTGAATCATCCCAACAGTGATAGCAAAGCCCAAGTGTGGTTGGAGAACTCAAAGCCCCAGAGCAGAAGGAGGCAGCCCCAATGTTCACTTGTGACTCACTCATGGCCATGTGTGGGCCCAGCTGGGAGGAAGAGGAAATCTCTGTGGCAGGCATCACTCTCAGCTGAAGAAGTTCACCCTAGCAAGATGCACTGAAATGGCCCCCGGAGAACCTAAAGATCCAAGCTTAGAAATGCTATCTGCCCAGTGTTCTGCTCACCAGGCCTTCTCAGCAATCGGTCTTCTAAGTAAAAGTCACAGTTCAAAGAGCAAAGGAAGAGTTCCTGTCGAGGACCTATGTTTAGAAAGACTACTTAGTATCTAAATGAGGACACAAAGAGAGGTGGAGATTCCCAGGTCGCAAGGAAGAAATTGATAGAAGGGTACTATCCAGATGGCCACAGTTAACTTCCATAGGCCTAGAGTTGGAGAATCCTGTAGTGGAAGAGGAGGGCAGTATAGAACATGGCATATGGCACAGTCTCACTTCCTCTTGGCTTTTTTCTAAAGGCTATTGGTCTTGCCTGTGAATTGTATGTTAGAGCTAAGGCCAAGTTGTTTATTTGTGCTACTGAAGATTCAAAAAGAGTTGTTCAAAGAGTCCCTCTACTGTGTCTTTTAAAGCCAACTTTATATTGGGCCTCTGTATATGTCTTCACTGAACATGCTATAGAGAACATGCATACAGTTATCTTTATAAATACATGTTCAGTAAGTGGCCCAGATAGTTTCTTGTTTGGCTTTTGGAGACCTTTAAGGGATACCACTGGGTTTGGGGGTGAAGATGAGTAGCTTGGAACAAGAATGGGAGGCTACAAAGGGAATAAAGCCAGGGAAGACTGTTAAAGTGTTGTTAGAAAAGAGATGTTGCTTTACAAATTGACAATAATCTTTAAAAACTGTGTAACAACATTACCAAGAGTGTATAGAAAGGCTACTTTTCTAGAATCTTTTTATTATACTTAATTCTTATTATAATTATAGTAAAGCATTCAAATATTTGAAACTTTTTACCTAGAAACTCAAATATTTGGGATGCTACAGATTGAACCAGGGACTTTGTGCATACACAGAACCACCACATTGTGATCCTTCATTTTGATATATAGTGTTGGGAAATTATCAGATTTTCAGCAACTGCATACAAAGATATATATCAAAGTAGTAGGCATATTTATGAAAATCTAAAGGGGAACTTATTGTTTTTAAATAAGCAAAATAATCAAATGAATTACTTCATAACAGCACAGTTAAATTTTATGTGGCCAATAAGAACATGCTTTAGTCAATGACCTGGGAAAATGTTTAGTATTAAGAAGCAAAAACAGGAAGTATAAAGGCCTATTATGCCTGACATCAATTATTACTGATATTAATTATACATTTGTATTTTATGTTTATGTTTGTAAATTTACTACAATAAACATCTTGAAAAGCACTATTAACCACAGTGTTTATAGAGCAGCATCTTTATTGTTTCTTCTCTTTCCTACTTTCTATATTTATGTGTTGAGATAAAAGTGGTAATGATCAAAATTAAAGAATAAATAAGACATACACAATTCTAAAGAAGGCAAACTTTTTAGAGTCCTGGTAATTCTTCCTTAGTGTCATCTTTCTTTGAAATGAAGTTTGATCTTCCCTGGAAAGATCTTCAGCGTCATGATTGGTTCAGAGAAATCATTTGCTGCCTGGCATTTGCCTCTAAGGAGGAGCTATTGAAAGATGATAGCCCAATGGATATGTCATGAGGGTATTTGTATCTGCTATCTGATTGACATATGTCAGAAGACAGCACAAAGCCTTGGTTAGTCTCCTTGGGACTAGTGGTATTATGTTACAGTGACTGACACCACTTTTATTCTTTGGATGCACATCTTTGTTCATGAAGAGAAGATGAACAGTGGAATCCCCAATATCTGTATCTTCTCTCACAGTTCTCCTTAGGCAGAGCCATGTTTCCACACTCACTGGTTCTCCTCCGGTTCTCTTAAATCTGCTTCTCCAACCTGGGACTTTTCTGTTGGGTTATAACCCATTGCTTCCAACTAAAGAGCCGTCTTTGCTACAAGACAACCTTGGAGCAGAAGGGCTCTATCCATTTCCTACTACAATTAACTTCCTTTCCCTGATTTCCATTATTGGGATTGGAGTTTTCTTGGGCTACAGATGACTTGGAGAATCCAAAGACTTTCCTGTGGTGCTCACCATCCTGCCTTAAATCATCGCTATGGACTTTAGATCCTGGCATTGAGTATGAGTTCCACTAGGTCAGGTGTGCTGTTCTGGAGAAAAGAGATGACCATGGCAAGGGAAGAGAAATATTGGAGTTCAGACTAGGTCCTAGCTCTGGTTCTGAGCTACCTAACCTGGCTACTATTTGGAAAGCAATCACTTTCTGGAGGCTGGTTCTGCATTTATAGCTAAGAAGTCAAACTTGATTTTAGTTGTTAGAAAATGGATAGGGGTAGAAGCTTAGCACAGACTTTTTGGGTCTTTGAACTGTTGGGGATCTCTGATTTTTTTATTTTTATTTTTAAAAAGAATAGTATTGAGTTCTTAGACTGCTGATAGGTTTAGAATAACTCAGTATTCCATATGTAAACATCTTCCATGATCCTAGACAGCTCAAGCATCCCCCTTGAGAATTCCCAGGCTTTAGAGTCAAGTGCCATTCAAAAGACGGGGGGTTTTGCATTATCCAAACCTTACAAAGCTGTCATCTGATGGGAACAAATATTCTCTATCATTTACATCAATAACTACTAAGAAGTGGAAAAGTATAATCCAGCCAAGAAGCCCAGGGTTCATAAATCAAGACACAACCATCCCGAAGTATGACTTAGTACAACCTTAGAGTAAGACAGTGTCCTAGGAATCTAGTCCATCATCTGCCTTCTTTCCCCTTGAAAAGATAAGCTGGACTTCAGCTATAGAGCTGTGCTGGTTTCCAGAGGAGCTAACTGCAAACATTAATCCAAGAGGCATTTGCAGGTGGACACATGGTCAGGGCTAACCAGGGTTGGAGTCCTTACTTCAGTGTGCCCTTCAAATTCACAGCTGCTTTCAGTCACAGCAAGGTTCTAGAAAAGAGAGATTTGTGCTATTCCCTAGAAACTCTCATTCCCAGTAGCAGAAAGATTCTGAGAGAATGCCTACAAGAGCCATTACCACCCCCCAGGAAGGTTACTGAGGCACATTACATTGTAGCTTGTGACATGGTTAAACACACATACATACACACACACCCAGGTCAGAATGTCTACCTGCACCTCCTTGCAAGCTGTGTGGGCTTGAATAGGAATCTTAGCCTCTCTGAGTTTCAGTTTCCATACCTACAACCAAAAGAGAAAAACAGATATCCAAAGAGGTGCTTTGCTGTGGGGAATGAAATGAGTGTCTATAGCAGAAACGAGAGCTGCAATAGATTTCTATCGCTGACATAGCCGCTTAATAGGACACCCACCTGTTATTTCACAAGTCTAGAGATTAGAGATCCAGGTGGGCTTAATAGAGTTAGGTAGGATCTTCTAAGGCCAAGATTAAGTTGTCTGCCAGGATGAACTTAAGCGAAGGCCCTGAAAGAGAGTCTACTTTCAAGCTCATTGAGACTATTGGCAGAATTAGTTTCACTATATTTGTAAGAATGGGTCCTGTTTCCTTGGCAGCTGTCAAGTGCGTTCCCCTTTTTCTTCTAATCAACATCTATATCTCCTATTGTGCATTGAGGGGGAGGGGTATCCTATGTATGTACATGTGGGGTGTGTGTTTGGGGGGTGTGTGTGTGTGTGTGTGTTTGTGTGTGTGTATGTGGTACATGAATGACATATGTCCACATGTAAGAGTAGAATGTCTACACAAGGACACTGGGTGCCCTGCTCTGCTGCTCTCCCCCTTATTCCCTCAAAACAGGGTTTCTTGCTGAACCTGGAGCTAGACTGGCAACCAGTAAGGCCCAGGTATTCTCCTGTCTCTGGCTTCCACAATGATAGAGTCATAGATACACATGGCCACATAGAGCTTTTAACATGGGACCTAAACATGGGTTCTTATGATTACACAGTAATTGTCCATGCCCACTGTGCCAGCTCCTCAAACACACTCTTATCTTTATCTAAAATCCTATTTCTACATCTCTCTAACTTCTATTTCTGTCACTGTATAATGCGCATTCTGTCTTAAAGTGGTTCGTGGGTTATAATAGACTCTCCTACCTAATTTATCATAAGGTAAACTGATTCATAACCTTACAAAGTCCCTTTGACATGGAAAATAACACCATCACAGAAGTAGCTTTCCTGAATAGCAGTCACCCATAGACAAGGGTCAGAAATCCTGGTGATCTTAGAATTCTACCTAATATAGTAGTTTATACAAACCTAGTGTTTACTATGTGCCAGGCTGTGCTCAGCTTAGCAGATATATTATCTCATACAAAATTCTTGCAACAAATGTGTTTTAGACATAGTATCTAATGTCTTGAGAAGATGGAAACATCTGTTCATAATAACAGACTGAATTTGAACTTGTATTTAATTCCAACCAGTAATTTGTAATCACTTGCTCTGGCACATGCCTGAAGCAGACCCTGCTCTCCAGGGGTCCTCCACCATAGGTGTCCATAATAAAGTGCTCACAGATGTCCATTACCAAAATCCCAGACACTGGCTTGAAGAAGTAATTGACTTGAATAATGATTTTCAATCCCGGAATACAAAAAGAAATACTTCTGAGAAATTTTCAGTTTATTCCTTGGTTAAACAGTGCTATAATAATAGATCCAGACATTAAAATAGAGATGTAAATGACTCAATGGGACCTGGTGCTTGAATTACTCTGAATGGAATAATTTGGTGAGAGATTCCTATTGAGGGTTCCCTACGTCTTTGCTGAAGACTTTATAATCTCAGCCATTGTGGTTTCCATCCATGGCTTCTATCATACTTTAGAATGGATCAGAAGAATTCTGGGAATGTCCAGAAGCCATCTCCATTGCTGTTACCTGAGTGTCTGTCTGCTCCTGCCTCCCAAGTAGCAGCACCTCAAGTATAAATCAAGGGAAGTTTTTTATGAAGTCTATCTTCCCTGAACTAGAGTGAGCGGGTGAAGAGATGGCTCTGCTGTGAAGAGCCTTCACTGTTCTAGCAAAGGACCTGGGTTCAGTCTCCACCATCCACATCAGGCAACTCATAATCACTTGTAACTCCAGTTTAAGGAATCTGTCATCCTCTTATGGCCTTCATGAGCAACACACACACACACACTTTAAAAAATATTGCAACTAGTAGTGGGTCTTGAAGGAACCTGTCTACAATGCCATGATGTTGGGGAGGCAAAAAATTTTAAAAAAAAGTTTCAGGTGTTTTAAAAGCAAACTTAGCCCTTATTGTTAGTGGGAATCATTCATCTATGAAATCTTCTTTTCCACAAAATTTATACACCAAGGGTGCAAGGGTATAAGACAGATATATAGGCACTGTCCCTGACTTCAGACTCCAAGATTAGCAATTATAAGACAGGGTCATCAACACTTCCGTGAAAACAGTCCAAAGATACAGACAGACAAAAATATGAGCATCCAGGATGGCCTGGGTAAGAAAGGAGGGTCAGAAAAATGTCCCAAGGACATGAGAACTGATCAGATTTTTGAGATCCATTGATATTTAGGAGAAGAACAAAGAAGAAGAATACATGTGAGTATCCAGACACCTGGCAAAGTATACTGCATTCTGGAATCTGCAAGCAATGGGTGCATGGGCCTAGACTTCACTACAAATGGAGGTGAGCTTTGCAGAGATAGCAAAGCTATTGGTGTCAATTGAGCCAACCAGGGAACACCTCCTAAATGCAAATGAGCAAGACTTTAAACTGAGGCCGATGTGCCACTGCAGGCTTTAAGAGGGATTGGAGCATATTTGAATTTCTATCTTGTGGGTTGTTATGTATTGATTTACTTTATGCTGTGTGTGATGTGGGGAATGGCACACATGTGCAGTGGCATGTGTATAGGTGTCAGAGGACAACTGTGTGGAGTCAGTCCCTCTATTTTTACTTGGATTCTAGAGGTGGAACTCCAGTTGCCAGGCATGCAGATGCTCTTACCTGCTGAGATTCCTCACCTGTCATTTTATATATATTTTTAATAACTCTAAGAAACACAGAGGTGACAGAAAATTTGGAAGAACTGGATGTAATAAAAGGCAACATCGTTGCATCAGACTTAGTAGAGGTAGAATAAAGATCTATAAAGGACCTCAAATTCAAAGCATCATAAGACTCCAAGGTGGGGTGATAAGGACACTTCACTAGCATTTAACTCTGCCTGAACACGTTATGAGATACTTTCTTTCTATGCTACTAAATAGTGTGCCAGGTGCTTGGGAAGGAAAGAGAAGGAGAAGAAGAGGTATCCCTTCTTGGGTAGCTACCATTCTCACAGCAAAGACAATACAACTAATAGGTCTCTTCTGCAGAGACACAAGGTATACTATCTGTTGCTGTCCTGTTATTTCTTTTCTTTATTCCTCTCTTATTTACCTACTAATAAAACATGCAATACTAACCTATAGGCTATAAATAGTCACTCATGGGGGGTTGCTGGGCAAGTTGGATTTGAAATAATACACTTGTGAAAGAGCAGTAAACACAAGCAAAGCCCTGGGGTAGGGAAGAGCATGGAGAAGTACCGCATGGGACAAAAAGAAAACAGAGCTGTTGGTAGAACACAGATAGTCACAAACTGTGTTAAGTTCAACATCCTCAAGGACTAGGTTTGTAACGTAAGGGGAGATTCAAGAATGTTTGCTCATAGTATATACATATATGGAGTTGTCAAAGAACAGATATGATTAAGTTTAAAAAGAATTAAATGATTTTATTAGGGACCAATGAGATGGCTCAGCTGATAAAGACGCCTGATGAAAGCTTGAGGTCCTCAGCTCCATCCACCAGACCAACACAGAAGGAGTAGAGAACCCACTCTTGCAAGTTGTCCTCTGGACTCCATACTTGCAATTAAATACAATGTAATGCAAACTATAACATATATAATATTCACCCTGTTTAAAAAAAAATCTGTTAATGATAATGTGAAGGGAGGAGAAGGGAAGCAGGAGAAAGAGAAGACAGAAATCACAAGCATCCTAACTTACTCTGAGCTCCTGTAGAGCGCTCTGAACTGCACTTGTCAATACAAGGTGGTTCAGTTGTCAATCCCTAGTGCTCTGTCTAGATGAGGAACTGTAGAACAAAGGGAGTGCTTATAAATGCAATGTGAAAGGCAGGGAGGGGAAGGAGAGAGAAATGAAAGAAGGGAGGGAGGAAGGAAAGAAGGAAGGAAGGAAAGGAGGAAGGAAGACGGAAGGAAAAAAAGGAGGAAGGAAGAAGGAAGGAAAGGAGGAAGGAAGGAAAGGAGAAAGGAAGGAAGGAAAGGAGGAAGGAAGAAGGAAGGAAAGGAGGAAGGAAGGAAAGGAGAAAGGAAGGAAGGAAGGAAGGAAGGAAGGGAAAGGAGGAAGGAAGGAAGGAAAGGAGGAAGGAAGGAAAGGAGAAAGGAAGGAAGGAAGCAAGGAAGGAAGGAAGGAAGGAAGGAAAGGAGGAAGGAAGAAGGAAGGAAAGGAGGAAGTAAGGAAAGGAGAAAGGAAGGAAGGAAGGAAAGGAGGAAGGGAGGGAGGGAGAAAGGAGGAAGGAAGGAAGGAAAGAAGGAAATAGGAACAGCAGGAAATGCCCCTACTTTAGCAGACATAGGAAATCACTCAGGAACATCTCTAGCAGTATGATGACATTCTTCTAAGAATCCCCTCCAGCCCCACAGTGTGAAGTTTTAATTAATACAGCTATTAAATAAGGTTTTGTCCCACAGCGTGAGAGCGCCTAGGGTGAGCCTGGCTGCTCCACTCTGGAAGGCAGCCAATGCCAGGACCCCAGGAAGTCTTACTGGAAAAAACAAAACAAAACAAAAAAAAAAACAAAGTTGTCCAAAAATCTCCGTCTCCAAGCACTTTCACCTGAAAACTTCAGCTTGCCCTTGATATATTTCCTCCACAGGGGCCTCCTCTGGTAAAGCCCTCAGCTTTTGGTCCCCAGTGGAGAGGACTCTGGTTTCTGGCTGTGGGCAGAGAAATTCTGGCTGGTGGTTCCACTTTTTAAATACTGCTGTGTTTATGATCTTTGCACTTACCTGTATAGCAATAGCAACCCTAAAACCTGTGGTGTAACCCAAAATGGTGGCCCCTGGTGTCTGATGGATGAAGGAATGACTGGCTGAATCACAGTTGCCCTGCCCCTTAAGAGTTCTCATAAGTTTCTGAATATATTGGAGCATCGGGTTTTAATTAAAATTTGAATATGCATAGTGCAAATTTATTATTCTGTGGTAGTGGGGTTCTGTATTTTGGATGCTTTTTGCTAACTGTATTTTCACAGGAGTTCCTGATGGGAACTCCAATCTCACCTCCCATGGAGGAACAGCTCTACAGCATCCCAGATTGGGGGAAGTGGGCGCTGGCTTAGAGCAACTAAGCATTTTTCTACATCTCAGAATTGGTTGTAAGGTTAACCACCCCAGAAAGATACAAAATTTTGAAATTTGCACAGAACTCTTAAAACTAGACACCATTTGTCATGTCTCTCTGTGTAAAATCATTTCTCCTTTTCCATTACCTTGGCTATCTGGGGGTCTAATCCCAAGGGTGTGCTAAAGAACTCAGAAGTTACCCTTAGGACAAGCCTCTTATGTGGTCTGAAATTACATAACTGAATTGAGATACTAGGGATTACATTAGATTGGTACTTATGGAAGAAAGTTCTAAAAAAACAAATAATTCCATTGAATTAGATACTCTTGTTAACATTATCAGTCATAAGAACCCACTGGATCCCAGGGGTTTTGTTTGGTTTGTTCATTTGTTTTTTGGGGGGGAGGGGAGGTGGGTGGTTTTTTTGGTTAAGATTCTAAAAAAATAATTATATCAGTCATTTCTAGCCCTGTTAAAGGGAAATCCAATGAAAGTCTTTCCTGGTGAACAGAGGCTAGAAAATGCCCTTGGCTATTCTGAGCACTAATGTCCCATTGGATAAGAGAATAGCTAAACGGCTGTAGTTCTCAACTGAAAAAAAAAAAAATTGTTTTCCCCAGGACATCTGTCCATGTCTGGACACATTTTGTTATAATCTTGGAATGAGGGAGGTTAGGGGTGGGGCATGTTCAGTGCTCTTCAGTGCACAAATGGTTATTCAGTTAAACACCAACATTTCTGCATCTGGGAACCCAGAGATAGAAGTGGTCTACAGTAAAGGGTTGGATATTAGCTCACCAATTGTACCAATTGACTTCCTTAATGGGTGTAAAATGTCCTATGAAATCAACTTAAGTAAGAGTTTGTTTGAACTGATGGAATTTAAGGGTACACAGTCCACCATGCTGCAGAGGAAATGGAGGTGGAAGCAAGAGAGAGCTGGTCACAGTGCATCCATAGTCAGGAAGCGGTAAGTTATGAATATTCATCCCATGGGATGATGCTGCCCACATTCCCAAAGGGTATTTCTCTTCTCAGTCAAACCCCTCTGGAAACCCCCTCAGACATACTGTAAGATATTCCTGTCGAGCCGAGATCACAACAAAGTGTCACATCAACTCAAAGGAGAGAGTGAAACAGCAAAGTCTCTTCTGTGGGAATCTAGTGAAGACTCTGCCATCAATGCATTGTGTGACCTTGAGATACCGGTTCATGCAGTGACACAATGAATGTTGCTTATTTATGCATGTATTTATCCAGTGTTTGGGAAATGACATACTCTAACCTTGGTAGAGTAAAGAAAGAAGGAAGAGTGGGGTGCAAATGTGTATGAAAGCTTGGATCAGGAAAGGGACAGTGTTCCAGAGACTGGTAGATCACCTACAAGAAGGGGGCTACTGGATCTTCACCAAGAACTGAGCTTTTCTCCAGTGAGTTAATAGCTGCACACGGGAAAGGTTGTAGACCAGTTACTGTTTCAACTCCATCTTCCTAAGTAGACCTTCATTTTCCTCATCCACCACATAGGCTCTCAACATATATGTTGGATGAGAGACTCCATTTCTTTCCATTAAGGTTATAAGACACAGGCAGAAGAGCCCATCGTGGAGAGGGGAACAATTGGGACATTATGTGGCTCCAGGAGACTATAAGAACCCTGTATCATCTCTTCAGTGACTGAACTGTACCTTATGGTGTGACCCAGTGATTCTACTCTAGTTATATATCCAAGAGAAAGGAAAACATGGCCACCCAAAAGTTTGTGCGTAAATACTTTCAGAAGCATGGCTCACAACAGTTGGAATGTAGGTGTAACCTCTAAGTCCACCAAGAAACAAACAGATAGGTTAGTGGTACGGATTAGTAGTGCAGCATGTGCAGAGCTTATGTGAGGCTCTGAGATCAACCCAGTACCCCAAAAATGAGAAGAATAAACAATCTGAGGCATGTATTAGTTACTTGTTTGTTGTGCTAAAATGCCAAGGCAGAGCATCTTAGAGAAGAAATCATTTATTTTGGCTCACGGTTCCAGAGTTCATAATGACCAGGAGAGCAGAGCAGAAAGTGACAGGTGTGGTGGCTGATTGGAACAGGCTGCTGAGAGTTCACATCTTCAGCTGCCAACACAAAGGAGAGACAGTTAACTGGGAATGACTTGAGCACTTAAAGCTCACCATCAGTGACACACTTCCTACAGCAAGGCCATACTTCCTAAATGTCCCCAAATGGTATCACCATCTAAGGGACAAAATGTCCAAAGGTATGGGGGATATTTCCCATTTAGATTGTCACAAGGTGCACACAGAGAGTAGAATATTTTTAACCATAAGAAAAAACAAGGGCCTAACACTTATTAACAGGAGCGTGTCTCAACGAAGTCACACTGCAGAAAGAGGTCAGACACAGAGGATTATGGAGTATGTGATTCCATTCCTAAAAATATCCCAAACCAGTGCATCTGCAGAGAAAAAGAGGTTGATTGGCGGTTGCCACAGAGGTAACCCCTAAGAGATAGGGAAGCTTCAGTGAGTGACGAGAAAATTCCAGATTGGCACAGAGGTCATGGTTCCCAACCTTGTGAATGTATTAATGAACCACAAAATTGTATGCTTCAAAAGGGTGTATCCTGTGATATCTTACCTACATGCCAATATGGATGTAATTTTTGTGTGGTCTTTATATGCATGTGTGGTGGTGGTGGTGTGTGTGTGGCTGTGCACTCTCATGTACTTGTACAAAGTACAAAATACATCAGGTATCATGGTCCATCACTCTCACCAGAAGCCAGCAGGCCCCAGTGAATCCTGTATCCAGCCACAAGTGGTTTGCACAGTCAGTTTGTCATGAGTGCTGGGCATGTGAACTCAGGTCCTCCTACTTCTGCAGGAAGCACCCTTACCCACTGAGCTGTGTGCTAGCCTCAAAGTTATCTTCTAAAGAAAAGTAGAGGAAAGAAATGTTGAAGGCATCTGGCCTAACTTCATCTTGTCAGTTCTCTTCTTGAATCTCTATCCTCCTCAACAGTCTGCTTGCAATTGAATGAGAAAGAAAATTTGGGAGATGATGCTGCTTTGTGGGGTAAACTTAAACTTGTTTCATTTTGATCAACATTTTTATCCCTTAGCCATAAAACTGTTACCTTTAACACCAAGGATACTGACTAAACAGATAGACTCAGGTCCAAAAAGTCTTAAAAATTTAGTTTCTTGTGGAAAGGGTGTGGTGTGTATTGTGGCAGCTGGTTTCCCCCAGGCAGTCTTCAATGTACAGAAAGAGAAGTACCTTATTTCCTTTACTGAGAAACTTATCTGACCTCTTCATCCACACAAGTATGACTTCTGGTAAAATCAAAAATGAAAAGAACATTCTTTTGTGCTGATGGAAAATGAAAATAGAAAAAAATGAAGAAAGGCCCAGGGACACGTAATTCATCATAAGGAGATGTCAAGTTTTCCTTGTGTCATCTTTTGAGGGAGGAGAGAGTTTGATCTGTTTTAAATTATATAGAGGGAGAGTGAACATGTTTTGGTCCTCATGAGAGACTTCAATGCTGGAGCAGTAATTGATCTTGAGATGAAGAAGTTTCCCTGAAACGCCAAAACTACCCAGGATCTACACCCCCTTAGAGCCTCTGAAGTGTTTCATTGTCCAAATTATTGACCTCATCCATTCATTCCTTTTCTCATTCACTTACTTATTCATGTATTCATCCATCCATTTACTTACCCATTTTTCCACCTACTCATTCATCAATCTGTTCATTCATTCATTTGTTCATGTATTCCTCCATCAATCCACTTACCCATTCATTCATCCATCTATTCATTCATTCATTCATTCATTCATCAATCTATCTACTAACATTCATCCATCCATTCATCCATCCAGTACACTCTTTGCTATTCTACCCTTTGGGGACTATGATGTTGAAATACCACTCATGCCCTAAAAGAACTAATAAATCTAAGTAGAAACACATAACAGTTATTAATTAACTCAGTAAAGAAACTATGAAAAGTATTAAAAGAGCATTGGTGTGTTATGAGGCAAAGACTGAGAGAGGCTTTGAAGGAGCCTGGTGAATGGGAATGTTCTTGGCTTCAAGTATGATAGCATGTGGTCCATGGAACTCACACAATGAAGTTTTTATCTCAGTCAGTGGACAACTGTAGATGAGGGTAAGGGCACAGCTCCAGATTTGATGTCTTAATTGGGCTCTGCTCTCCAGTTTACCAGTTGCTCCCATTACTCATTTTTTTTTAAATTCTTACATTTGTGTGTGTATGTGGTGGGGGTTGGGGGAGGTCAGAAGACAAATTTTGGATTTGGTTCACTTCTCCAGCCATGTGGAGCCTAAACATTCAACTCGAGTTATTTGTTTTGGCAACAAGAATCTTTAGCAGCTGAGCTATCTCACGAGCCCCACTCTTTATTCTTCCAGCTTCATTGAATTATCTTACCTTTCTTGATTTATAGAGGAAGGTTGCAAGGCGGTTGCATAATAGTAGTGCATGCTGCTAACTGCATGCACCAGACTACAGTACCCTCATAAACTAGGCACTAGCGGTGAGTGTGGGGAAATAAAGTAAGTGACATGGATTAGGCTTTCCTTCAACTTTCAACATCATCAGGTCTGCACAAGCCAGATATGATGGCGCTAACATTTAATTCCGGCATTTAGGAGGCAGAGACAGGTGATATCTGTGAGTGAGAGGCCAGCCTGGTCTATAGAATAAGTTTCAGGTCAAGGCTACATAACAAGACCCTGTCTCAACTACAGCAACACCAAGTCTACACCAGAGTTAACTGACCTGGGGTTCATATCCTGGGATGTTGCAGATTTGAGGTTAGTCCTCAAATTCCACCATGCAAAAATCAAGTGGTTTAGGGCAGATCTGGGCTCCCAGTTATAGTCACTGTCCTTGGCTTCCCAGCAGGCATGGCACTGCAGAGACAGGCTTTGTTTTCGAAACTTGTACCACCACCTCACACAGTACAGTCATCTTAACTCCTTGGTGTGGGTGGATGTTCACCACATGCTGATCATGGCACAGGACTCCCATGAACATCTCTTAGAGACTTGGCCTGTGTTCTTCTTCCACAGGGTCTTCGTGTTCTCTACCTTAGCAGGTGGCTCATCGTGGTCCCCAGTAGTGCCTGTGTGGCTTTTGCCTTCCAGTTCAAGAAAACACACAGTGGGTGCTACCAGAGAAGAACTCGGAGCCATGGTATCCCTAAGTATCTCAGATCAACACCCAACTTCCTGGCTGCTGGCAAAAGACCACAGACAGAGCTGGCTGTCAAGGCATCCCATGTGAAAACTGAACAAATTTAATACAGGAGTTACTGAAAGAAAATTAAGTAGAGGACTCTGTAAAATATACAGTGAAGCCTGTCATACCCTCACTGGTAATGTTCCCCTTTAGACTCCAACTTTCAACCCAATTAGGGCCTGGCTAATTAGTTTTGTGTGCTGCACAACAGTTGGGGGGAAAGGTCATGTGGGTATATAATTTTCTCTCCTACTCTAAACCACAAAATTTCCTCTGTGGAACAAGTTTCAACTTCCGGTTCTCTCAAGCAAAACAAGCTGAGTCACGTGTTTCTATGAATCAGCCCCCCCCCAAAAAGCTCAGGATTAATAACAACAGCAGTAGCTGTGTCTGTCCATGGAGAACACAGGTACTGCATTCTGTATGGATCCCACGTGTCATGGCCTCCCCAAGATGTAGGAGTCCAAGCCATACATAAGTAAGTCACATCTCACAGTGGCTTAGGATGAGGCCATGCAGATAGTGGGAGAGAATATAGGCCCAAAGTTAGGAGGTCATGGACCTTGACCTCAATCATGTTTTGAGTAAGAAATATTATTTTGTAGAAGACATTTCAAAGGAATTAGACAGAAATCAGTATCTACAATAACAAGGTATAGATGACTATGTGGCTCCATTAAAATGAATAGCTTCCACTGTAGAGATCATATTCCTGCAGGTATATTGGAACTGCACAAGAAGAAAATGAGAAGAGAGCCAGAATTGCTGGTTTTAACGGCTATCCTGTACCAGAAGTTATGAGAGGCATGGCCACACTTTGTCATGAAAACAGTTTTGAAAAAGTGTACATGGATGGGCAGATAGTAGATTTCTAATTGACAAAGTTTTGTGACCCTTCAACAAAATGCTGACATTGTTCTGATGAGTAAGAAAAGCCTGGAGAGATGGAATGATTATTTTTGATTTTGGCCCTTGGGTGTCGTATTTTGTAATTTTTTGTTTGGGGTGGTTTTCTGAGTACCTGGCCATCCTCAGACTCTCCATATAGCTAAAGCTGGCCTTGAACTCCTAATCTTCCTGCCTTCACCTCCCATGTGTTATGATTATATGCAGCATCATCCCTGGCCCGTCTGAGTATTGTATCCATTACATAGATCTGTGAAGGAATCTATTATATCAAAGGCCTAGTTAAGACAATCCTCTCCCAATCTGTGTGTAGCCTAAGTGATGAATGTGTGCCGGGACTACTTGACTCTATAATTTATGTAGTAATATATGCCCTTAGCCCTAGCCTTTGCTGGGTCATCCACATAAATTGTGAAGCACAGTGGAACACACAGACCCAGCTGTACTTATCTCAGTGTCTCTGTTTCCCCTCTCTGTCTCAACAGAATACCAGTTTGAGTACAGGGTCAATCCCTGGCTTCACTCTTCCCAGCTTCTAGATCCCTACTTTCCTCTTCCTAGTGTCCTGTCCTTTAGTAAAAGAATGTTGTGTTAAACTTCTACAGGTAAGAACACAGCAGTAAAGGCGTATGCTGTTAAAACAGTGCACAGTGTTGGATGGAGTCGGGTAACTAGCAGGCAGGATTTTATCCCCAGTAGCTGCAGGAGATCAGGACAGTGAAAACGAAGGGGGTGTTCATCAGCAGCTCATATGACAGTTGTTTCGGGGGTATATGCTTCTCCCCGGACTGATCAGAACACATCTTTTTTCCTTTATAAGAATGCTATATTCCATTCCAATTGTTTGGTTCTCGTGGAAAAACAGAAAGCTCATGGAGAATGAACCATTGATCCGGACTTCCATCACTGATATGTGGACATCACAGTCAAGCCTCACAAACTCTCAGAAGGATTTCTAGGAAACTGTATTATTCCATAGGTGAGGTGGTGTAATGACGGTACATTCAGTATTTGGGTAGTCTGAGTAGGAATCGGGAAAATGAAACACATATGTGCATTTACACATGTGTACATGTATGTAAATGTCTGTGCATACATACATACATAATCACATGAGAGTCTCACTTTTGAAAAACACCACCACAAAATGAGGGAACATATCTACAATAGTTTAACTTTCTATTCAAATTTTCAGATAATAAATTATTTAAGGAAGAAAACAATACTCTTTAAGGATGTCATTAAAAACCCACTCCATATATATAAAGGGTTCATTCTCTTAGTCCTAAGATACAAAAAAGGTGTGTCTGGAAGATATTTCAGAAAAGTTCAAAAGCTACTCTTGCTCTAATGTCATTTTCACATTCATATTGAGCTATTTAAAATGTTGCTTCATTCTTCACATAGTAATGATTGGCTAGGTAAATGGACAGATGGATAAGTGAGGTGACAGAAAGACAGACAAAGGACCTGAGGGATAGTTAGTAGATGGACACAAGGATGGAAGGCTGGATGGATGGACAGGCGGGTGAGTGGGCAGGCAGGGGAGTGGGCAAACAGGTAGATGGATGTGTGAGTGGGTGGATGGGTGAATGGATGGATGGATGATGGATGGATGGATGGATGGATGGATGGATGGATGGATGGATGGATAGGTGGACAGATAGGTAGATAGGTGGATAGATTTTGGATGGATGGATGGATGGGTAGATAGATAGGTGGATGGAGAGATGTACAAATGAGCAGACATATGAACAGAAAGACAAAAAACTAAATGGGTGGGTGTAAAGGTAGGTAGATGAGCAGATGAAATGACACGGAAGAGAAAACCTTTTCCTTGAGACTATCACAAAGTCTTACACACAGCAAGCTGCCAGTTAGTGAAGATACAGCCTGTGATCTCAACAACTCACCCAAGGTCACTCCATTGCAGTCTGAGACTGGGAATGAAGTCAACATTATCTGATACACTTGACTATTGTCTGATCTTCAAAGTTTTGGTATTACAGAGTCCTTGGCTGGTTTTGGATATAGAGTGAGCACATGAAAATGCATGAGAGGGACATTGTGATTCTAGAAAGTCTCTAAAAATTCTGCAATTAGTAGATTAGAACCCAAGAGTAGGGCCAGGGAACTATGCATGAGAACTTCTTTCAAGATTGAGCATAAAATAGTCTATAGAAGAGTGTCCCCAATTCCTTGCTAACCTCCATCTAAATTTCAGGCCTGATATGTAGTATGATTTCACTATGGGTGGAATCTACTCATTCCAGTGGAAGCTAACTTCTGTGAGAGAGGTCTGGTGGCAAGGAAGCCCGTGATGAGTACCTGAAAAATACCTAACCTCAAGAACCGATATTCAGATACAAATAATGCAAAGAGAGTCAGATGCAGACGGGTGACACTCCTCTCTACCTTCACACAGGAATCTATGCCTTCCTTGAAGCAGATTTGGATCACTGAACAAAGACATCATTATCCTCAAGGTCTTCACAATCTTCTGTGGTAGGAAAGGCACTATGATATGCATCCTTGGTGCTCTGTGCTTTGGATGCTTTTCATCCCTTTGCAACAAAATCTTTCCACAAAAAGTTTTGAATTTCCAACTCCCTTCCTCTGTGGGAATTCCAACCTATCCCTATTTATGCAGGAGCCCCTGGTGCCTGGGATCTGATTCAACTGGGACCAGAACACAGACACCAAACCTGATTGCTCCAGTCACTCACAGAGTGCAGAGATAAGTGAAGGGGAAAAGGTGGAGAGAATTAGCAGGAACAAAGACACAGGAATTATTTGTGTCTTGACTGGGGTAGACGTAACTTGATAAAATTCAAGTGAAACGGCACACAAACAGGCACAGGAAGAGAGAGAAAGAGAGAGACTGAAACTCACAAAAGAGGATGGATTGAAATAATTTCTGATTACTGGTTTGTACTACTGTACAACTGCCACATTATATCTAAAACCTAGGGAGAAGTTGGTAAAGAATCCCCCAGATCTGTCTAGGCTATTACTTATAACTACATGGGAACCTTGACTCCACCATTTTAAATATTGAGATATAGCTTTATTTACACTGTCTGGTCAGTCATAAATGCCAAGTCAGAGGGTTCACTGAATAGAATAGAGGGGAGTCAGCCACTTGGCTTACCAATAAACAAACAAAGAAGACCTCCCACCAAGGGACTTCTTAAGAAGTAAATAGGAGTCTGCCAGTAGGCCAAAGAGGAGGAGGATGGGCTAAAGATGCACCTACCAGGGAGCACCTGGGATCTGCAAGTATCACTGCTAGAGTAACTACAGAATTTGTTAACAGATGACAAGTAGAGTACAATAGCCCCCAGTGCCCCCACATTAATATCTACAGGGAGAGACATTTCAGACCCCCAGTGGGCACCTGAAACCGCAGATAATACTTTACCCTGTATGAAAATACTGAGATCATCCATGTGGTAACCAATAACAACTAAGTGTCTGTTGGGTGGGTAGCACATACGGTGCTGATAGGAGAGAAGATTCATATTCTAGAAGGGATGAAGAGTGACATCTCAAGATTTCATTATGTTATTCAGAAAGGTGTACAGTTGCGAACTCACTGACTTCTTATTTCTTGTGTTTACCAGCTGGCATTTGTGGATCTGGACTGCCTATGAATCACTGGAACTGAATAAAGAGAACCAAAGACAAGGGAAGGCTGATTTCTGCCTCTCGTCTCTCCCAACAAGCCACTTCCAAACCACTGCTGCAACCTCAGATCCTTCTTTCAGACCTGAAGGAATGTCTACTGTAGTCCATGACCACTCCCATTACCCATCACCCCCTCTTCTCTAGATCATATCTTTGTTGTAGGAACCACTGTAGTCCATGACCACTCCCGTTACCCATCACCCCCTCTTCTCTAGATCATATCTTTGTTGTAGGAACCAGAACATATATTTTAGGTCATTTCCAAAATTCTTGGTTTGAATTACTATGAACTCAATTCTTCATGGCCTGTATCTTCTCTAAACAGAGGATTCATTATTGCTTAATGGCAACATCATCCTCACTACCAAATCACCCTGATGCTACCAACAGAAGGAAGATTTTTAGAAGTTTATTTTCTCTTTTCAGTAACTTTATTCTGAACCCTTCTGCCCTGAGGCATATAAAATGGGCCATAAGCACATGCTGGTGCACACGTTTTGGGATGTAGCCGTAAAGCGAACAAAGTACACAGGTTTGTGCAATAGCCAAGAAGGACCGGCACTGCAGCTATTTGCAGCTCAGTTTTAGGGAACAGACCTCTCTGACGGTAAATTCCAATAAAGTTGGTGGGTGTTGCATGAGTGACTGTACTCTGAGTCACTTACAGAGCCCTGAAATCGCACAAAGATTGCACACCAGGATGGTGGAGGGAGAGAGAGAGATGTCAGCAGTTCTGATTCAATGGGAGGGAACCTGATTTCAGATGCAATTCTATAAGGACTCCGATGCATTGGTTAAGAGCCTCATGGTAATATTCAACTCCAGGATGAGAAACAGGAGGGAAGTGAAGAAATGAATGGTTATTTGTTATCTTGATATTTGTACCTTGAGATAATGGTAGAGATGACCAGCTTCGTCAATAAGTAAAAAACAAAGCATGTACTTTTGTGTGTTTGTGTGTGTGTGTGTACGTGTGTATGTGTGCGTGTGTGTGTACATGTATGTGTGAGTGTGTGTGTGTGCTCTGGTTGGCATATAAGTGGGTATGTGTATCTTTTCATATGGAGGTCAGGGGTCAACACTGGGTACTGTTGCTCAGGCATCATTCTTCTTGTTTGAGATGGGGTCTCTCACTCGCTTGGAGTTCACTAAGCAGGCTAGGCTAGCTGGCAGTCAAGCTGCAGGGGACCACCTGTCTGCCTTTACAGTGCTAGGACTTCGTGAGCAAAGAATCAGACCCAATTTTCTGCATGGATTCTGGGAATTGAACTCAGATCCTCACATGTGCGTATCTAAGCTGTTACTGACTGAACCTCCTGCACCCTTTGCACCTCAGTGCTCAGCCAAACCCAACAGTCAGAACAAAACATGTTTGTGTGGCACTGATATCTACGTGGGGATAGTTCTGTCAATTCCCAAAAAAGATGAAAAACATTTTTACCAAGAGGGAGAGGTTCTAAAATCTCTTGAGTTTCGTTCATCTTTTTCTTCCTGCCTATAAAGTAGACTTCTTTAGACCTTCCCCACCAAGAGCACCCAGGAAGACGGTGGCGGTGGCACAGGGCCAACTTGGCACCATGATCCAAAAAAAAAAAAAAATAAAAGCCATAATTTGGGTCCTTTCTTCCTTTGCACTTTGCTTTTCTTGGGAGGAAAAAAGTGACACAGAAATGTTACAATAATATGTTGTGATGGTAGGAACAAGGTTCTTAGATCAAAGAACTCATGCTGTGCACATAAAACAAGTCATTTGGACAGCTGGCCAACAATCACTGGGCACCTCTCTGAGCCCCATACCGAGATGAACCGCTTACCACTGCCTGCCATGATGTGATTTTGACCCCTTACTGCATCATCTCATAAACTGTTATACTATTTACATGAGTCTACACATGTCCGGTTGTGTTTGACTCCGGATTTACTATCTGCTTTCTTGACTGTCTCCTTAGGATAGATTATAAAGGATTTTCAGAGTGTGAACTTTGCAGACGTGAATCCATTAACTCACCACATGATGAAAGGCCCTCTGAGGGGATACCCACAGAGAAACCAGGGAGATGGTAAAAGGGGAGCAGTATTAACATAGATCATATAGGGATACTATGACTGCCCAGTGAGTTCAAACTGAGGTCAAGGCCTGGTGAGTATCAGATACCTGTTGGCTGTTAGTAATGTTTTAATTTGGTGGCTGGCTCCATCAGGTCACTTAGGATACAGTTCCTCTGGCTCCCAGAGAAAAGCTCAGATAGTTCTCCAAGTTCCTGTCCCTCCCACTTTCTGAGTCCCAGTCTGAGCCAATATGACAAGTCATCACTTTGCTATGGTGTCGGGCTCAAAGATGTACATATGATCAAACAAATGAACCAGCCTGTTGCCACCCAAACTATGGTTTTAATGACCCTCATGGAGGTCTCTACTCACTTTCTCAACCCAGCCTTGGAAGACTGGATCTGGATCTCACATATATGGAGAGAAGCCAGTTCCAATGATAGCACATAATGCCTGTCCCCATCCAAGCCCAAGTCCTGCTCTGTACCTGGATATTTGGATCCTAAGAGTCTTTGAGTCCACCATATCTGATAGCTGCATGAGATTGTCAAAAACACAGTCTTGCCTGACTGAAACTCTGTGATGCTTCCTAGAACTGTGTTGTGTGGCTCCTGACAGTGCCAGAGCTAGCACCCTGGAGACCTTTGGGAGCTGAAGTGTAGTATTCATCTATAACACATGCATGCCAGACTCTAAGAGCTTTGGGTGCAATACTGCCTGTGAGCCATGCTTGGAGGAATGGGCAGGATCTGGGCAAGTTGAAATCGGGACAGGCCTGGTATTACTAAAGAAGGATTACAAAACAGTGTCTGTGCCTTGAAGCCCCAGGGAAGCAGCTATGATGCAAAGCTGGAGCAGAGCCCTCACAGCAACATACACCTTATTTACACTCAGATGCTTCAGCACATCTCTCCTTGCATCTAGCCATGCATCCCAGAAAGATGGATTGCATTCTGTCCTGGCTCCTGGACCTGTGCATCTCCATCATACTTTAGAGTTCATTCCATCCTGGAAAGATGTAGGCTATGCAAGAAAGCAAAGAAGTACCCGGTGACTGACACATGGGTGAGACTAGAGAAAGGCAAATATCAAAACTGTTCTGTAGTGCAGTGGCTGGCCACCCTGTCCTTATCAAAGTTTTCTTTCCTGGAACGTTCTGGTTGGAATTTTTTAATGCAAGATCAAAGTGGTAATTTAGTCACTCATTTGATAAGTATATCTTGAATGCTTACTGTATTCCAGGCACTTATGGTGGGTTTATAAAGAAAAGAGACAAAATTTGTTCTGTTAGATAGGTTTCCAGGTGCTCATGGGGGTAAGAAGCTAACAAGACACCATGAGAACTGAAGGCCAAGGTCTTCCCCATGTGCCTGGCCTGTGTTGGGAGGCACTTCTCAAGAGGACTTGGTAAGGCTTCTTTCTTACAGAAACCCTAAGATCCAAGAAAGCATCTATCTACATGAGCTAATGATTGGGACCAGCAGGCAGGAGGGGTAGAGTGCTTGGAATTACAGGTGAGTGAGATCCTGAGGTTAAGGGGCGGGGGGGGGGGGGGGGGGATGAGAGGAAGGGAAGGGAGGGGGAAAGTGAGGGAGAGAGACTTTTTCCAAGTTCCAGTGTACTCTGAGGCCTACACCAGGAGCTGGCGTGAACAGAATGTTTGCAGCCCCTGGCACACACTGAAAGAGTGTGTTCTACGCATACCCCACACAGCAGGCACAGTGCCAAGTACTTGATACCTATGCATGTCATACTCATAAAGGCCCTGTCTACTTCTGATTAAGGAAAAGACTGAGATTCAGGTAAGACACTGCCCTAGGATTATCAGGATTCTTAGGCAGGATTCTCCACCCTAGGAAAAGCAGGATTCACATTAGGTCTAGGAAGTAGCTGGCTAGTGACCCTTAGGAATCCACAGGAGGTTGTTGGTTGCCATGGTACCACCCAATGTTCAGAATAATATCTGCTTAAACCAGCTGCTTCTCAGCTTGGAGATGATGCGTGAGGTGTGGCCCTGCCCTTCAGACCCCACCTAGCTGGTGATCTCAAAGAGAATGTCTGACTTAGCCATTGTCGCCCATGAATGTTCCAAGGTGATTCATCCTGTCTCTGGGTGACCACTTTGGGTACCTGTCTCACATTGAACTTTGGAGGGCTAGAGTGGAGACAGGCCCACAGTATCACCCAGCATGATTCTTAACCAAACTCGTCATTTTACATCTGAAAGAGGAGCTTGAAGAAGTCAACCAGGAGCCTTGTTAGGGGAAGGCATGCTATGTGAGCACTGGCCTTGGAGACAATGTCCCCAGCCCCCACTCCTCCCCTTCTGCATCCTAGCCTCATGATCAGAGCCACCAACTGTACCTTGTCCCTGCTTTTTAGCTCCTGAGGGTCAAAGGCACAGGTACTTCTCTGAAGAGTTCCCTTTATTTTCCTGGACCTCGAGAATCCAGGGCCAGGTCACCTGACTGGACTGTGCTGAACTCTCTTGGGCACAAACCAGGCATAGGTCGTAAATAACTTACAGGCTGTTCGTTGCTGTCTCTGAAAGGAGGGGAGAGGGGAGCCTCAGAGGGGAGGTTTTGCAACAACTGCACATTTAGGATCCTTTAAGAAACAGGCAGAAAGACAAGCTGCATTCAAAGGCAGACACGTGGCACTCAGAGCTCTTCTGTTCCAGAAAATGCCTTGGAGCCTCCTGCCCTCAAAATTGGCATCAGAGAAAGGCAGGAAAAGTTGGTGATCTAAGCAAAAGCGAAACCAGAGAGGAAAGAAAGGACCTCCAGTAAGCTGTGTTCCCCACGCAGAGTTCTTCCAAGTTTTAGCTATTTGATACTTGATTTTGAGGAGGTCCCAATCTCAGACAAAACCTATGGTTCTTTTACTAGGAAGCACTAGGCTGGTGTGAAATGTGGAGGGTACCTACCTAGTGATCTATGCTCCCATAGAAAGCTCTATCTATACCAGGCAAAACAAAAATTGTTTTAGACTCTATCAATAAGATTGTCTGAGATCCAGATAGAGCCACTGACTAAAGTCACCACAGTAGGGTTGGATGAAGTCTTGGTGAAGGCCTGCCATGTAAGCATATAACCTGTATTTGATTTCTCCCAAATCCACATTTTAAAAGAATCCATGCATAATAACAAATGCTTGTTGGGAGACAGATGGATTTCTGGACCTCATCGGCCTGTCAGTCTAGCTCACTTAATGAGTTTCAAGCCAATAATAAACTCTGTAGACAATTAATGGGGCTGAGAGATAGAGAATCAGTCTTCTCCAGGGACTGAGCTCCTGTTCAGTTATCCAGTCCCAGGCAGTGAGTCCTAAATACATATATGAACAATAGCAAATTCACAGCAGGTGGCATGTGTGTGTGTGTGTGTGTGTGTGTGTGTGTGTGTGTGTGTGTGTAAAACATCAATAATTAAAGAGAAGAGGCCATGCACTTAAGAAAAGGAGGCATTTGAAGAGTTGAGAAGAGGAGAGGAAGGGAGGAAATAATATAAATACAGTACTCATATATAAAGTTCTCAATTTTTTTTAAATTTTTTTAATTAAAAAAAAAACTGTCTCAAATAGCAAAGTAATGAAGCTCGTGACACCTAGAAAATAACAGTTAAGGTTGTCTCGTAGTTTCCATATGCATATTGGTACACAAATACACAGGCATCTTGACAGATGCATATGTACACACACACACACACACACACACACACACACACACATACACACTCACACACACCATAAGTATCAAACAAGCTGTGTTAGTTTAAAATGTCTACTAAGGAATTTGAATGACCCAATGGGTCACTTTTGCAGTTACTGAGGCATTAGGGAAGGACAGTCTCTCCCAGGAAGCGTAGGACTTTGGCCCTTTGGTGTTGCCCTTCAGTAGAGTTAGAAAAACCTTAGAGAACCAACAATTTGTGCAGCTCTCCAGTGGCCTCAGGCTACAGCAGACATCTCCTAGGCACAGTCTTCAATACCCCGAGTATACTGTTCTGGTTCAGACAAGTTAAGTCATTAGAAACAAACAAGCAAATCCAAGCAAACAAGAACTTCATTTGCAGCTGACTCAAGTCTGGGAAGCACATTAAAACTAGTCAACAGCACATTCTTATCCAAAGAGACTCAGGCAAGCAAGAAAAGGACTGGACTGAATAAGAGGGGACTTCTGGGGACTGCTGTTCATTTCTATGTGTACAGTACATGAAGGGACATATAGGAGATGTAAAAAGTGGTCCTGGCCCTGGGTCCATCACCATACTGATATCAATCCCTGGAGTTGTGTGTCTGATGGAGAAGCTTGGGAAATGGTGCTATGCAGTAAGAGCACACATACTGTGACCAGGGAGGCTGAGTGTCACACTTGCTGTGAAATGAGAAGACTGCCAGGGTAACTGGGCTTAGCTCTGGGCCTTGAGCATTCAGAAGGCAGCAGTGATCATGAGATCCTACCTGAGAGTCAGCAACCACTGGGTATGACTCTTAAAAGCAAAACATACACTAGCAGTCTGTTTAGAAGGTGCAAAAAACAGGGAAAGGTATCGGTGGTAATGGTTTCCCCAAGACCCTGCAACACATGAGAACCTTATCAATACATATGGGCAGATACATATACATACACACACACACACACACATACTCAGATACACAAGTATACAATCAAGACTAATATATAAATAGGAAGTTGATCATATGCTAAAAGATAAAAATATAAAGCATTTAAAACTTTTGTTTAATATTATTAGTATATGTGATGGTGGGGTGGCAGGTGGGGTAGGGGCATGCACATACCCAGCTTACCCATATAAGCCAGAAGACAATCTCTTTTCACAACGAATTCTGAGGATTGAACGCAAGTCATCAGGCTTTCATACCAAGTGATTTTACTCAATGAGCCATCTCATTGGCCCAGCAATCAGCATTTTGATGACCTCAGAAACTCTTGATAATTAGCTATGGGCAGGATAGACAGCAAAATTAGAAGGAAATGAGTCCCTCACAATCCATCATCAGAGGCAACCAAAGTCATGTTGGAATTGCATGTGGACTCCTTTAAGCCCCAGACACTTTGGCCTCCACAGATCCCTTTCAATTAAAAAGAAAAAGGTATATTTTAATTTTATGCCTACAACACTATTGTGGCAGTTATAACCAATTCTAAATTAATCTGCCTTTCTTTCCTTCTGGTTTGTATACTTTTATGGGCCACAGCAGCCTCTGGCACCATGTCTGCTTACTAACCCACTGGAAAAATGTTAAACTGGATATCTCCAAACACTTTGCCTCAAATGAGATTTTATTAGGTAATCCTGCTTTCAAACAGAGAAGCACTCAGGGTTTGCTCTGAGACTGACGTGGATGCATTCTGAAGAGAATACCAAGGAGTACCTATGTCCACGCTGTGATTCCATTCTATAAAACCCAGATCCCTGTATTCTATTTCTGACAGAGACTAACATCCAAAGACAAGATCCATGGCCTGGGATGGAAATGAAGCCTAGCAGGTTTTGAGTTCAATGTCTTATTTCTGTTTAAACACTGTCAACAAAGAATGTAAACCAGAGCTAGAAAAGTGACAAGGCATGATCCGATCTATCAGCCTAACTTTAGTTATTATTTGAGTCGGGATGAGAAACCCTCTTTCACGGTAGAGGCTGTGGGGATATCATTGGGTGACAGCATAAGAGAAAGCTCCAGGGCAGCCATAATGAACAACAATGCAAAAGAGAACAGTAAAGGGTCCATTGCCTCAGGCCCCAGCCAAACACAATCAGAAGCAAGTTTAGTGCATATAAGACCAGTTGTTATATGCTAGAACTGCATCTCTTTCCTAGGCTGAATGGCTTCTTAATGCCCCTGAAACAAGGGGCATGCAGCCCCTCTGACCAGGTGAACAGGGCTTCACGTGTCTGACCCCATCACCAAGGTGTCCTGAATAACCAGCCAGGAAAGACACGACCTGCTTAAAGATTCTTCTATTCTCTATTCTCTCCCCAGTCCCCACACACACTTTTAAAAAAATCCAGTTAAGATGAAGACAATAGAAATCTTTGAAGGACTGAATGCTTTAGAGCCAAATTCCTCCCTTTTCCGTGTGAGGATGGGATAAAGGAGACTGAAAAAAAAATGCAAGGATGGAGAATAAGTAGTGTCTAATTGGAGGAAAAGGGGGGGAAATCCAAGGAAATGTATGTGCCTTGAAAAAGGAAAGGTCAAAGGAGAGTCGCGTGTGGAAATCTGTTCATTTGAGGTGTCAAGAACCGGGAGACAAGCTCCAGCATTTACATCTCTGCCTACCCTCGGAAACCCAGAGAAACCCTTTTTATTCTGTGTCCCCAGAGCAATTTATTAAATTAAAGCCTCCATCTGCCAGGCCACGCCTGGGGTCTGCTGAGTCCAGAAGAGGAGGAGAGACTGGCAAAACCTGATGCATCAACCCGAGAACAGTACAGTTTTCCACGGCTCGTGTAAACCATGAAAGTCTGTATGCTGATGTTCTAAGGAAGAAGCCTCGAGAGCCAAAAACAATTAAAAGAGGAATGAAATAAGCTAAGTCCCCAAACTCGGTCATTGCTACCAATTTGCTTCTCACCCTCCCAGGCAAAGACATGAATATATCTGCTGCTTGGTGAGAATCCATGCTTCCCTGTGATCATCCTCCAGTAAGGAACCTTAGCATTGTCTGAAGAGCTAGGAGCCTCTATCATTCTCCCACCCTGCTCCCCACAATCCCCCATCTGAGTGTTACCCTTAAAAGGAAGCCCGAGAGTCTCATTTGTCTACCCATTGCTATCTCTAACTGCACTAGAAAAAAAGATCTGAATTTATGGTACATATGTTTGTGTTCCGCTTAATAAAAAGAAATCTATATTTTAAGATAAACTTTGTTAGTAATTCATGAAGTGAATATTTATGCTAATCAGGCAGAAATATATTCTAAGGCATAATGCATTACATAAATTTGAATGCAAAATGTTCAATTATGAAGTAAATACAGGTAACGCAAATAATAAATTACCTCTAATAAAAATTATAAAAGATGTGTCTTCAAAGAGAATGGCTCTAACTTACAACTGTAAATTGCTTAAAGAGAGAAAAATTAATAAAGACTGAATTGCTCTGATGATTATTTAGCCCATAACTCACCTATTCATAACAACTCTTCATAATCAGACTGTTGTTTCTCGCCCTCTGATGCGAGCCAAGACTGCTTCCTCAGCAATGTTACCCCTTATCAGATTATCTCGTCTGATTCTATTAATTTTCTTCCATGAATGTGCTAACAGCAGTCTGTGATTTACTTACCCTGCTAAGTGAAGCCAGCTAAAAGGATTTATCTAACACTGGACCTAGGAACCGAGTATGCCTTATCACTCCGTCTTCCCCAGAACTCTTGTTCAGATCAATGGAGTCAGTTTCCTACTGAAATTTAGTGGACACTGTTAGTTAAGCGCCATAAAAACAGCCGGCACATAAACAAAGGCACCGGAGCGTCTAGCTACACCTTATGTCTTATTCCATATGTCCGATTCAAACATGATTCATATGTCTGATTCAAACATGATCTATTTCAGTGTTAGTAACTTGTAATCAGAAAAAAATATATTCCTTTTAGCCTCCAATATTTGCAGTTTAGACATGAAGGGCCTTCCACACCTCCATCCCTGTTTGCATGAAGCTATATGTAGATTAACTCAGAGTTATGGCTGTGCTTTCTGATGTTTCCAAGTTTTCTTGCATCACCAGCCTGATGCCTTCCTTCCCATCCAAACCATTTAATAAATATTCATTGCTTGCAGAAACTTTAATACTACTGGTTTGAACTGGTCAATAATGACAAACGTGTGATTTCTAAAACACTGAATATAGCTGGCTGAGATTACTAAAGTATGTATGGGAGGGAGGGTCATATTGTATTTGGATTAGATTGGCTTGTCTAGAGAAACAAACGGGTTAGCGAAGAAGTCGCCAGCACTATGGCCTGCTATAATTGTAGGGAATCAGAAACCTGAATGGGACTAAATTAAAATGAGAGCTTGCGATTGTTATCAAAGAAATGCCACTAACAGCAAACTGTAAATGTTTAGACACCTCCTGTGCATTGCAAAACAGCAGATAGGGACAAAGCTGGGACCTAGGTGCGAAAGCCTGAACACACTCCAGCTACATGTCTTTAAAAAAAAATATTTCTGACCTCCCCCTGCTTTTCTTTTTTCAAATGAAAATGGGAAAATGTAAAGGTTCTGCAAAAAGAGGAAGAAAAATGTGATGGCTGACAATGGCAAGAATAAAAAATAAACCGGGGAAAAGTGGAGATAATGATACAGTTATCTGGCCAGATGTGGTCCCGAATGTCTAGAAATGGTATATAATTGTGACAATTGGGTACGCAGTCATGGAGCTATAGGGCATGGTCTCCATCATCAGCAATTTTTGTACATAAAATGATGTTTATTTATAGATATAGCATTTTCCATGTTCCTGGCCCAAAACATACCTTTTTTGAGAGGGGGGGCAAGGATTATAGTTTACAGCTTTTAATAAAAAGTTGACACCAAAATTTCTAAAAATGAATGTTTTCTGAAGACACATTCATATTTTACATAGGATCATAAATGTTAGCCATCTATGGCTAATGATTTTTAGAAAGACCAAAAGAACCGTAACTAACCAGCACAATGTTTATGTAATTTTAAGCACTGACTTTTCCTTCAAATGTACACTATAATCCCTTAACTTCATTACTAGGTAAAAAATATTGTTTGAAAGGAGGAAATTAAAGACAGAAGTTTCTTATGTCACACAAATATTGACATAGTCTCTGCTCTTTCTTCCCCAAATTGGAACTAAACACAGTTCATGTTGCCCCGACAAAGCACGCCTATAAACCAAAACTGCCCTTATAAACAATCACTGTGCAGAAACGGTGAAAAGAGAACCGCTTGTCTAGAAAATACCAACACAGTAAACCCTTTAGAATGATGGTGTCTCTACACATCTCCCAGGGTGTCAACCAGTCCCCACTTGCTGCCCAACTTTGCTGATGAGAAATTAACAGTGGTCGTATCTGGTGTCCCAAGCTGGTGAGTGATCCCCAAGGTCTCTTTATAAATAGAAAATAAAAGTGTGATGAGAGGTTTTGAGACCACACTTAGGTGCAATGTTCATGAAGTCAGGTTTTTCTGAGAATTACTTTTCAAATAAATGACTTTATGCCACTGCAGGAGTTTTGCTTACAAGAGATGCCCTATATTTCATTGAATTACAAAGAACTTTAACTCTATTTTATTGCTGCAAAGCTGGTTGAAAATTCTTCCTGGCATTTTGAAAGAGTCTGTGCCCTGTTAATGGCATCAATATGCACAGGTCCTTCAGCCCAAATAACATCCTCCAAGGACTGTGTCTATGGACCTCTTCTGAAGCAACAAAGAGGGCCATTAGAGAAAAAATATTCAGCAGCTACTCGCAATTTCTGTAGCTCTTTCCTGCAAGATTGGTTTCCCCGACTGTGGTCCAACTAGCTTTTTTCCATCTTGCCTCTTCCCACACTGGGAAACCAGCATCTTCGCACTTTTCTCAAAACCAGATCTATCAATTTTCAACGATCCTATGCCGAAAGGTGGCGCTGTTGAGGTAAAAACCAACTTGGTCCAACAATAGTTTTCACTCTGGATTCTTTTGCAGGCTTTTCGATTTTTTCCTTAAGTACGCCCTATTGATACCCCCCATAGAGTTAAAATAAATACGATTAATACCAAATGCATTTTCTTATTCGAAAAAAAAGAATAGTCCCAATTTCCAAGCAGGTGAGCCCTTCTTCCAAATATACGGGGCGGCTTCAGACAACCTCGCTTTCCCCAATCAACCTATGCTCTTCCGACCTGCCTATCGCTTTAAGATCTTAGAAAAGAGTTATCAGGCTTTTTTTCTTTTTGGTTTCTTTCCCTGCGCCCCCCCCTCATATTTTTGCATAGTTTTGGAAGAATCAGTCTAGAATAATTGAACCGGCTATTAGCATTTGTAACGGGAGGGGGGGATCCTACCCCACCCCCACTCTGGGTTTCCGGGCTTGTCCAGGGAAGAAAGTGGTTTAAATTTTAACCCTTGCAGGAGCTTGAGGGAGGACTCTGTGGTATTCACCACCAAGTCCCAAATATCAAATAATTAAACGAGATGGGAGGGCAAAGGGTGCCCCGGACTCTGATAAACAGGGTTCGGATTTCATAATGGTGAGGATGGTATGGAAAGGGAGGGGTCATCTCAATTACGGTTAGGGTTTCACAAATGAAAAGGGTGGTGGATAGTAAAGGGGAGAGAGGAAAGACTTGGGGAGGGGGCGGAAAGGGAAAGAGAAGGAAAGAAAGGAGGAGAGAGTGAGTATGAATATGATTCTCAGAAGCCAAACTCCCAGGCAGAGTCAGGAGCCTGAGGGCTGAGCCTGACTGATCCTGCTTTGAGCGTCCGGGAATCAACTTGCTGGCAAAGCCGCCCTACCACCTTATCACTCTCTCCAAGGGCCTAAGATGCCAGCGAGCTGCTAGTCATTATATAGAACATCTCCCCAAAACTTTAGACTCCTCGTTTTTCAAGAAAGTCATACATTATTTTCTTCTCCGCGCGAAATCCAAACAACCAGTGCAGGCGCACCGTGCACTGCGCACCGCGCTCTTTCTGGGTCCCCGCACCCTTGGCGCCCCCATCTGATCACCTTACTTCGAGAGGGACAAAGAGTTGAGTCAAGTTGGGCCCCCGGAGCATCTGATTCAGGGAATGAAGGCACACACACACACACACACACACACACACACACACACACACACACACACACACACACACCTCACCCCTCAACAGCCACGGAGAATGTTGAAGGGGGATCAAAGACTGAAAACTGCAAGACGACTTATGAATGCACCTTGTCAGGGTGCGGGACCGGCAAAGGACAGGAGAATTCAGGCAGATCTCTGCAGCGCCAGAGTTGCAGCTCAGCAGGGCAGGCCTCTCTCAAGCTCCGAAGAAAAGCAAACCGTCCTCCAGGTCCTCCCGGATTGCAGGCGCCCTTTTTAGCAAACTCTGTCCCCTGGTGCTCTAAACTTCGTGCGGGGCGGGGGTAGGGATGTTGCTCCTCGGTTGCTCCAGAGCAGCAGCGCTGCAAGGGTTAAGCCAGCGTGTCCCAGCTGACAGTCAGCTGATTGGGCTGTGATTGACAGCTCCGAAAAGTTTCCTTGTTTCTATACTATTATGCTAATAGCGGCCTCTCTAGCCGCCTCCCATTGGAGGAGAGTGCCAGTCAATTTCCCATTTGAGTCTGACGTCACGCGTGCTATAAAACTCAGCAATTGCTTTAAACTCTTCTCGCTGGATCAGAGGCTTTAAAATCTTTTTTCATCTTGGAGCTGTAGCTCGGGCTGCTAGTCCGCTCGGCCTCTCCTCCCACCCTTTTGCTCTCGGCCTCGCCTTGGCCCAGGACTTTGCAATTTTGCTTTTTAAAAAAGCCAAAAACAAAAAGAACCAAAAAACAAAAAAAAAGGCAAGAAAGAACTAAACTCCCCCCTCCCTTGCCTCCAGCCGGCCTGCACCGCGGTCTTGCACTTTGCACGGAGGGAGAGGGTGAGAGAGAGCGCGCGCGCGCTCACAAGAGGGATCCGGAGAGAGAAAAGAAAAAATAATAATAGTAATCATAAGAGCCAGGCAGAAGAGGAGAGAAGCGTGAAGTGTTAACTCTCCCGGTGCAGAGGCCGGCGCCTCCGGGACAGCCACCCGCCGCGCCACCCGGCCAAGGACCAGCCGCGGCGCACGCCCCGCCTGCAGCCCAGAGGGCTAAGGCGAGCCCTCCTTATGCAAAGCGCGCAGCGGAGCGGCGAGCCGGGGACGCCGTGCACCGGGCCGGGCTCCTCCGGCATCCTCTCCGCCGCCGTCATCTCCACCGCCACCGCCAGCTTCGGAGGACCTTCCCGAGCCTGAAGAGCCCGGGATCCGAGCTCAGGGAGGCGAGCAGGCGAGGAGGGGGCCCGGGGCGAGCGGGAGAGAGAGAGAGAAAGAGCAAGAGAGAGAAAGAGAGAGAGAGAGCATATTGGCGTGAGCAGGGGGAGGGAGGGCGGGCGCGGGGGGCTGCGGGCAGGGCGGGGGGTGTGTGCACGCTCGAGCTTTCGGGCCACAGCCACCGCCGCGCGAGCTAGAAGCGCCCTAGCCCGGCAAGCTGGCTCACCCGCTGGCCACCCAGCACAGCCCGCTGGCCCCTCTCCTGCAGCCCATCTGGCGGAGCGGCGGCGGCGGCGGAGGCAGGAGGATGGCTTCAGAACTGGCAATGAACAATTCCGACCTGCCCACCAGTCCCCTGGCCATGGAATATGTTAATGACTTCGATCTGATGAAGTTTGAAGTGAAAAAGGAACCGGTGGAGACCGACCGCATCATCAGCCAGTGCGGCCGTCTCATCGCCGGGGGCTCGCTGTCCTCCACCCCCATGAGCACGCCCTGCAGCTCGGTGCCCCCGTCCCCCAGCTTCTCGGCGCCCAGCCCGGGCTCGGGCAGCGAACAGAAGGCGCACCTGGAAGACTACTACTGGATGACCGGCTACCCGCAGCAGCTCAACCCCGAGGCGCTGGGCTTCAGCCCAGAGGACGCGGTCGAGGCACTCATCAGCAACAGCCACCAGCTCCAGGGTGGCTTCGATGGCTACGCGCGAGGAGCACAGCAGCTGGCCGCGGCGGCGGGGGCCGGCGCCGGCGCCTCCCTGGGCGGCAGCGGCGAGGAGATGGGCCCCGCCGCCGCCGTGGTGTCCGCCGTGATCGCCGCGGCGGCCGCTCAGAGCGGCGCGGCACCACACTACCATCACCACCATCACCACGCCACGGGGCACCACCACCACCCGACGGCCGGCGCTCCGGGAGCCGCGGGCAGCGCGTCCGCCTCTGCGGGCGGCGCGGGTGGAGCGGGCGGCGGTGGCCCGGCCAGCGCCGGGGGCGGCGGCGGCGGCGGCGGCGGGGGCGCGGCGGGGGCGGGGGGCGCCCTGCACCCGCACCATGCCGCGGGCGGCCTGCACTTCGACGACCGCTTCTCGGACGAGCAGTTGGTGACCATGTCGGTGCGCGAGCTGAACCGGCAGCTGCGCGGGGTCAGCAAGGAGGAGGTGATCCGGCTGAAGCAGAAGAGGCGGACCCTGAAAAACCGCGGCTATGCCCAGTCCTGCCGCTTCAAGAGGGTGCAGCAGAGACACGTCCTGGAGTCGGAGAAGAACCAGCTGCTGCAGCAGGTCGACCACCTCAAGCAGGAGATCTCCAGGCTGGTGCGCGAAAGGGACGCCTACAAGGAGAAATACGAGAAGTTGGTGAGCAGCGGGTTCCGAGAAAACGGCTCCAGCAGCGACAACCCGTCCTCTCCCGAATTTTTCATGTGAGTGTGACACGCGATCCCAGCTAGCCACCTTGTTAAATGCTCCGTGGGGGTCCGGCTCCCGAGTGGGCTTTCTAGTTGCAGGGCCGTGCCCGCCACCACTCGCCCCCTCCCTTGGCGAGTTTGCTCCCCTTGGCCTTGCACACGCACACACACACACACACACACACACACACACACACACCCCAAAACTTGTGGTGGTGGTGGTGGTGGTTACTGTTTTGAATTGGGGAGGGAAGGGGTGTCTGGCTCATGGATTGCCAACCTGATCCCCATAACTTGCTAGCTTGGTTGTTTTATTCTTTTTTTAAAAAAAAAAAAAAAAAAAAAAAAAAAACACCGCTCCCCCCCCCCCCCACACACACACACACCCCAGACTTGCACAAGGGTCAAAGATCTGAGCAGAGTACTTCATGTAGGACATAGCTCACCTTTGAATCCGGCCATCAGTCGCCTGTATTTTTTTTTTCTTCCTTTTCTTTCCTCTTTTTCATTTCATGAGCTGGTGTTCATTTTCTCTGTGTGTGTGTGTGTGTTTATTTTGTTTGGATTTTCTTTTGTTTTGTTCTTTGTTTTTGTTTATTTTTTGGAGCTTGCAGTGTCTCCCAACCTCCGCCCTCATTCCCTCTGCACCGTGTTCTTGAGATAAAAGAAAAAAAAAAAAAAAAAAAGCAGTTTTTTTTTCCTCCTCCTGAGTTCTTCTGTGAAATTGAGCTTGCAAAGGAAAAAAAAAATGTGAAATGCTGTAGACCTTGCAGCGTACTGAGTACCACCGGGTTTTTTTAGCATTGTTATGCTAAAACAGAATGAAATAAAGCCCCTCCTGAACCTGCCACAGTCAAGCCTGCATCAAGCTTCTGGGTGTGACTCCTGAGTTTTGGCCTTATGATGCCAAATCTGGAAGTTTAGTTTGCCATTAAAACAAACAAACAAAAACACAAAAACAAATTTACTCTCATCTCATGCATTACGATGCTTGCTACTTTGTCTTAGCAACAATGAACTATAACAGTTTCAAAGACATTATGGAAAAGAGACATTATATTAATAAGAAAAAAAAGCCTGCATGCTGGACATGTATGGTATAATTATTTTTTTCCGTTTTATCCCCACTTTTGGCTTGGAAATGGACTTTTGAAGACTTAGCGCATGGCATCCATACTTTTGTTTTACAGCCTCATGACTTTTTTGAGTTCAGAACAACAGAAAAAGTGCAACCCCAGAGGCTTCTTCCCTTGAAAGTTTGCTTCTACTCCCGACTGCTTTGAGTTACCATGAACTTCAGCCTCCTATTGTAAATGCACTGAAGGCATTCCTTGTCAAAGATACCAGAATGGGCTACAAATTTACATGGCAAATATTACAAAACATAAATTAAATATTTTCTTTTTAGAAACAATGACGCCTGCTTTGGGGCACTTTAAATTATGCTGTTGCCAAAGCAGTCTAAATTTTCTTTGAAAAGAAAGAAAAAGAAATCTGCCCCAATTATTTTTGGTTTGTTTTATTTTATTATTATTATTATTATTCTTTTCTTTTTGGCTTTTGGTCATTGTCAAATGTGGAATGCTATGGGTTTCTAGTATATAATTTAATTATAGTTTTTATAATCTGTTAGCCCAGTTAAAATGTATGCTACAGATAAAGGAATGTTATAGATAAATTTGAAAGAGTTAGGTCTGTGTAGCTGTAGATTTTTTTAAAGACCGATGCACTAAATTGTTTACTGTTGTGATGTTAAGGGGGGTAGAGTTTGCAAGGGGACTGTTTAAAAAGTAGCTTCTGAAGCATGTGCTTGCAACTTAAATATAAGTTGGGTATGTGTAGTTCTTGCTATACCATGGACTGTATTGAAAACCAAAGTATTAAAGGGGAAATGCCCCTGTTTATATCTGTAGGGGTATTTTACATTCAAAAATGTATGTTTTTTTTTCCAAAATTAAAGTATTTGGGACTGAATTGCACTAAGATATAACCTGCAAGCATATAATACAAAAAAAATTGCAAAACTGTTTAGAACGCTAATAAAATTTATGCAGTTATAAAAATGGCATTACTGCACAGTTTTAAAGCAATGCAGATTTTTTACAGTTGTGTTGTGGTGCAGAACTGGATTTTCTGTAACTTTAAAAAATCCACAGTTTTAAAGGCAATAAGCGGTAAATGTTATTTTCAGGGACTGACATCCTGTCTTTTAAAAAAAAAAAAAAAGAAAAGAAAGAAAAGAAAATCTTACCACAATAAATATAAGAACCTCTTCTGCCAGTACTTTTCTTTTTACATATTTTGCTGTGCAAAATTGTTTTATAACTTGAGTTACTAACTAACCACGCGTGATGTTCTACATGCTTCTCTTTCGTTTTCAATTCTGGTTATATCAAGAGAAAGAATAATCTACAATAATAAACTGCATTTTTTTTTGATTCTGCTCTGTTTCTTAGTGTACAGATTAACTGGGCCCCATGTCTTGGATGTATTGGAGCTTGGATATGAACTATAAAATGCATCCTCTTTGATATCTAAACAGGGGAGATGGAGAAAGTAATTCCAGGTGAAGTTATAGGTTATTTTGAGACTTAGGGAGGTTTGCACCATATATCGTCACTAATGATATTTAATATAGATGTGAATTGTGTCATCTCAATTTTTTACTCACTAAAGTTTTCAGTTTCTCAATAAGCTGAGCCATTAAAAAAGGAAAGAGGGACAGAGCATAAAAGAGGGAGAAAAGAGAGACAGACACACACACATACACACACCCCCACCCCGACACACACACATACCCTCACACATACTACCCCCCCCACCCCCAGCACCCCGAACAGACTCTAAGCTTCTGACCCAAGAGCAAATCCATCTAGAGAGATGGGACCAGCAAATCTGACTCACCAGAGGTGCATAAGCGTTTAATGGTAAAGATAAACCATTCTTGCCATCTAGCCAAAATTGATTATTTTTTTTTCTTTTTCCTTTACATATCCAAATTTTCTTGTTGGTGTGGCCTTGACAAAACTACTTATAAACACTTGCACAAATCTGAGTTTGTTTTTTTTTTTTAATTTTTAGAAGATTTTTTTGATTCCTTAAAATACAAGTCATTTGTCTTAAATGAGAAAAAGGAAGTCTCCCCTTTCCCCCACAGAATTTTTAGTTCATATCAGATTTTATCTTTGTTATCTAACTACATTTCTCTGGGAATATTCAAAGAGTTGTACCCACACAGACAAACAAGGGATTACATGAGTTCCCGAAATATAAAGATAAAAAGAAAATCACGCCTTCATTGGGTGAAAGCTGGTCTTTGATGTGTTGCTGTTTGTCCCCCAAACAGATTATGAATGGGGTCTAATTGAAAGATCACTTGAAAGAAAAAAAAAAAAAATGTTACCTTCAGTTGAATTCCTAAACCCTGACCCATTTAAAACTGACAGAAATTCCTGAAACCATGTTACAAATACAGCCCATTTTCTCTTTGGGTAGGCCTCCCTGGAAGTTAACGGAAGAGCAGACAAAGCCAACACTGTTTGGAAAATGTAGCTAAACACAATGACCTTGTTTCATTTTGTTTTCAATTCTTTTTCTTTTTTAAAAAACAAGATAATATTGCAACCCATAGCAAAGGCCTGACTTAAAGAAACAGGTAGTTCTTCAGGCTGGTGGACTCTGGTCGTAGGCCTTCCTGGCTCTTCTGCACAGAACACAAGACACTGTTTATACTTCTATACTGACCTTTCTTGATGAACTCGAATGTGAGTCCCCCAAACACTTAGTTTTGCTTGACAGAAATCTTAATTGCAAAACTTCTCCGATATGCTATAAATTAGCTGTCCTCGGCTTTAGACGTTTTTATTTCTCCGATTACAGCCAGAAAATACACACATATCACTCCTCTGGAGAGGAGAAAAGGGGTATGTCACTTGAGCCAAAAGCCCAGCAGCAGAAGGAAGACTTTAGGCAAATATATTCTTAAAATAAAAGTGACATCCGTAACACAATGGCTGCAGTTATTTATCAAAGAGTGGGACCTGAATTGGAGGGGGGGGGTACAGTTATATAATAACTAGGCAGTTCAGAATTAGAAGCCAGTTTGGGCCCCAGACATTGGACAATAAAACAGCAGCAGAAGTGGCTGGTTTGAAGAGTTAACCTGCACTGAAAAACATTTTTAGACGTGATGAACTTTGGAAGATAATGGTAAACAATTAAACACAAAGAGCTGTATCCTGCCCAAATGTGCCTTATTACAAATAGAAATCAAGTAAGAAAGTTTAGACTTCCCTTTTACATCTGGGACTTTGTCTAAATAATGTTAAAATTCCTTTCATTTCAATAATGGAACAGCCCCACTGGCAAGTCAGAGTCACCAGAAGAATATGCCACACTTGGGGAACCCAGCGGTACGTGCTCACTAGGTTCATAAGATGTGAGGTGGTGAACATAAGACGTATGCAAGCCGCACATTAAAAAAAAAAAAAATAGTTGTGGCATTGGAAGATGATTTCTGCTTCATGCTCATTCTAAATAAAAATTATTATGTTAGAGAAGAAGTCTAAAGGATATGTAGCCACAATACTGAACAATTAACTACACTTCTTGTCTAAAGGACTTGTAGACCCACAGGAAAAGGACCCTGCCCTTAACCTTATACTAGGTATAGAACCAAACAGGCAAACAGGTATAATTGCTTTCAACCTATAATAATAGTGTTTTTTTAAAAAAAAGAAAGAAAGAAAGAAAGAAAAAAATCTATTGGAATGAAAACTTCTGGAACCTGTGTGCGTGAATGCATGTGTGTGTGTGCGTGTGTGTGTGTGATGTGTGTTTTATAAATATATCTATAAAGAAAAAATTTCCCCAAAGCAAATAGCTAGCATTTTAAAAGCACACTTAGGCATGCACATTCTTAGCAGTATATCTTTACTTTTCATTGTTTTCCTGGCAAAGAACTGTACTAAGGAAAAAAAAAAAAGAAAAAAGGCAAAAATTTGACTTCTTCCCCAAACCTGTGCTGGGGCAGCAGCTTTACGTGACTGGGCACCTTAGTTTTTCAAAAGCTGTGGTGGAACTAGTATTGACTAGTTTTGATGATGTCAAACATGTCATCTGTCAGACATAGCTGTAAATGAAACCGATGAGTGGCAAGACATAGTTAGTTAAACACGTACCCTCAGTGTGCATCCCCCCCATACCCAATACCTACAATTTTATACTCTGAGAAATTCAACAAAAATCACTTTCTTTTAATTTCCTGGCTTGTGTATGTTTCCCCTTTCCAAAAAACTAATTATAACCATTTTTCATAGTACATCTGACTTCTGAATATATTCACATCAAATAGGCTCAACCTCTCCCTAAGCAATAAATCTACCATCTAGACATTTACACCTTGGTAACATGACCACGGAGCCCCTCTTCACACAGACACACCAAGAGGAGATGCTGTCTGTTGCTGAATGTGTCGATCTAACATCCTGCTCTTTCCTTCCCTTTTACCTTTTACCCTAGTCCTTTTATGTGGTTAACATCAATTCTAGATTTTTAGGCTTTTACATACAACTTCCTCTGGCCAAACCACCAATTTTACTGTTATAAGCACAAGGAGAGAAAAACGGTGTTTGCCTTCATGGGTATAGCATGCAGTTTAGCTCTTTAGCCAAGCTCCTGGCATTTCCTGGGCCAAGTCACAGAAGTTGCTTAGGACACACCCCAAAGCTTCAGAGCACAGACAGAGTATCCAGGGCTTTTGTTGTCTTGCCCTGTTCTGACGGAGTAAAACTCACCTCCATATTCACGCATTCTCAGCTTAGTAAAAATATTCCCAGTGTATACTGGACCAATCGATATTTTAAAATCCAATTGTCACTCTGCAACATTTTTTGTTTTTTCTTCTTCCCCTTGGAGTGGAAGGAGAAAGGAAGATGGAAACCCATGAGTTACAGCCTTCAGACATCTGATCACTGTGTCCAAAACAGCTCACACTGCTGCTCTGAGGCCTTAGAGCGTTTACAAACTCTCAGTGAGAGCATTAGGAAGTGCCTCACAGCCCACTTTGGAAGGCTGATTTGCAATATTTCCTAATGTGATTGACTTATATTTGATTAAAAATGTAATAATTTAGCTTCCACTTGGAAGAAGCACGTCGTTTAGTTTTGTTGTTTGGGAGATTTAAGAAAGTTTTCTCTGCAGGCTGAGGCTGTGGCTCTTACCACTTCCATCTTATCCCTCAAGATATTGAAGGCTTAATATGGAGTCTGTCCTGTCCTTCAAAACCCCCAAGTTTATTTTTGCTCTTAGCTGGTCCTCAACCTCAAAGATGTCCCAAGTCTAGGGTAAAGAGGTAGCCATAGGAGACAAGGACAGAGTCCAGGGTTCTTTTTATTAAAACCAGGATTTGTTTCTAAGTTTGTCTAGAACAGGAAAAGCCTTAATCCACCTTCTCAAGAGATAGCTTTTATCACTTTGAATACAAATCTTTAAAATGCCAACATTAAAAGCCCCAGAAAAGAAAAATCTCTCCAGGCTTTGCTCCACCAACGCTCCTGAACAAACCAGGCTCTCTCTGGCATTTTTTCTCTAGCCGGAAGCTGGAGGTGTGGTGAGGGAATCTTAGCTTGTAGGGCTGGCTTGTGGTTGTTGGGGACAAAAAGCAACATAGTCTTGAGACAAATTGCATGGGGTGGGGGGGCTTCTTATCCTCTAGAGAGTAATGAGTCCAAAGAACAAAGCAAAACAAAATTGCAAAGCCCGGATCCTGCAGTTGCCGTAGGGGGAGAGAAGGGAGGGATATTATGAAGGCAAAAATCCCCGGTATAAATAATTTCAAGGGTTTTCACCTGCTCAGTAGCCAAAATCAGTTCCTGTGTACATGGAGGGCAGGACTCAGCCTTAGTACTCGTGTTCTCTAAAAGTATATACACACTAGCTTTCTTGTTCTTTTTCTTTTTTCTTTTTTCCTTGAAAGTAGGGGTCCAAAGGAAAAGAGAACTTTGAGGAAACTCATAGTATCTTAATTGGAGGGTCCATTTATGATTAGTTGATGTTTGAAAGTGGTAACACTTTGGATCACTCAGGCCCTATACCCCAATATTTGTATATATATTGCACTAGGTTTTATGACATCGTAACATGGCATGTGTGCATGTGTGTGTGTGTGTACATGTGTATGTGTGTATGAGAGATAGAGAGAGAGAGAGAAAGGGAGAGAGAGAGAGAGAGACAGAAAGTCTACACAACAGACAAAGCCAAGAAAGCCCACATTAACAGCACATAGAAATCAGATGTTTATATGAATGCACATGAGATGCATGGATTAAAGAAACTCCCAAACACATTTTTCAGAGGGAGGCTGTGATAGGAATGTGGAGTTTCTTCCTGAAATCAGAGGGGGCATCTGCAAAGTGCCTCCTCCTGCACAACTCCATGTTCTGTTTTTTCCTCCTTTTCGTTAAATCACAAATACCCCCCTAGTAGACTAGATTACAACATCACATTCCTTCCCTCTGTACAAATCCATCTTGAGTTTTTAGTTGCCATTAGAAAGGACATTAATTCAAGAAGGGGAACTGGGGAATTCAGTGGTGCCTCCCTGCTTTGGGAGAAAGCAGAAGGTGGGAGGAAACAGTTCTCTGTGTTTAGTCCTGACCCACTCTCACTCCAAGCGTGGCCTGGCTGACTCTGTTCCCAGATTTCTAGGTTGGAATCCACTTTGATTCCCAATTTTGCCTGCTTCCAAACTTAGCTCTCAGATGAAGGTATTTCCTCATGATTGATTTAGAGAAGCTGCCACACCTTGCAGAACTAGACAGTGAGGAGGGAAATGTCCATTTCAAGAATGATTGTGACCTGCAAACCAGGACGAAGTTACACATGCCCTTTTTACAACCAATATTTTCCTAGGTTCTGTGTGACAGCATCTACTACTGGAAACCTCTAGATGTGGGTTTTGGACACCCTGTGGGAACTTTAGCAGAAGAAGCATAAACCTGATGTCTATAAGACAATAGACCATTTTAATCAAGGCTTAGAATCCAGAGGGAAGGAAGCCACAAACGCCAGGGAAGGAATTACTGACAAAGGCCACCCTTGACCTATGAACTCCAGTTGGTCATCTCAGGCCATGCTTAGGGACTCTCCCAAGAAGTGTCTGTTCGCCGGGAGCACTGATAAGAGGCTGACAGACCCTTAGGTCCCCACAGATGGCTAAAAGTAGTGAGGCCCTCAACACCAACATTTGACCTTCTTACCACATGACCCCTGTCCCATCCAGTGTCCATTTCTAAATTGTCAGCACCTCTGCCTCTCATGTCAGTCACAGAGGGCCATGAGAGAACCCCTTGAAGGGGCATGGTCTTCCAGCCAGGAAGCAGTTAATCCACAAGTCACCCCAGGTGTATGTGTAGACAAAGGCAGAGAAGGAAGAAATCTAGTTATGCGGAGGGTGCATGGTTGCCCACTGCATAAAGCTCTCTATAGCTTGGAGTGAAGAGAAAGGCAAAACTCGAAAAGGCCAAGAGTGATCCCTCCCCCAACATCCACACACTCCTCACTGCACTACAAAAAACACACATCCTCTTCTGCCCGTTAATATGTACACTTGCCTTGTGGGGACCAGCCACGTAGCTGGTCCCAATTCCTAGCCAGAGCTGAGGAGTTAGAGTGTTAGACACCTCTGGGGGACTCTCCTGACTGATGAACAGCAGATGGGAACCTTATGAAACTAACAGGCTGTTGGGTAGCCTGTGCCCTGTGACTCCCTTAGGCCACCAGAAAGTCTCTCAGTGCCCTGCCTGCAGTTACAGGCCTACTCAAAGCTGGTGCATGTATGGGGGCCAGGCATCAGTGCCACCACTGAAATGCCCAGAAGACAGCCTAGTGCCCGGAGCAATAGTGGCAGCCACAACCAGTTTGTCCCTGGGTCCTGTACTAAGCCCAGGGAAAGCACACCTGCAAGGAACCCTGGAATCTGGCTGAAGTTGTCCTAGAGGGTGGGGCAGACCTCCTGGGCTGCCAGAACCACCAGAGCTGTGCTGCTGGGCCTTGGTGGGAAAAACCATGCGCCAGACCTCTGCCTTTTCGCCTGGGACCCCCCCCCCCTTTACCTCCCAGTGCTTTCTATAAACAAGATGAGCATCTCCAGAGCTCCAGAGCATCTGTGTGTTTTACTCTATTAATTTTCCAGATTTTTTTTTCTTTCCCTGCTTTGATTAGACAGAAGAAGAAAGCACTTGGGGACAGGGGACTCCAGGTAGCCTATTTTGAAATCTTTAAAGTCTTTCTTTATACTTTAGACTTTTTGTGGATGTAGCTGGGTGCCCCCTTTCAGAACAAAACCAGCTGAACAAGCTTTCCATGAGCTTTTCTAAACTTTATTTTGTTTTTTCGGATTTAACAAAATTCAAGACAAACTTCAAGCACCTAGGAATTGTCTCCATAGGGCAGACTTTAAAAGGAAACACTTTGGAATGGCCTCAGACCAGGCGTCCTTTTTCTTATAGGCACTGTCCTTTGAGAGGGGTAAAGCCAGGCAGGCCCCTGTGTCTTAATGAACAAATAATCTGTACTTTAAATCTCTGTCTCTCTGTGTAGGACTTAGTTGAGGAGGTGAATATTTTGAAACCAAAACAATGATTATGTGTCACAGGCACTTTTAATACTGCTAGATTATTTTTAAAATCTTTTTGACATGAGAGAAAAATATAAAGGTCCAGTGGTAACTATACCATACCAAATCTTTTTTTAAAAACCCATATATTTGTGTCATTATGGTTTTAGACAACAAATTCAAAATATTCTGGCCTCTGCCGTTTATTTATGTGATTGGCTCCTTTGACATAACACGATGAAATACAAAAGTCTTTGAAAATAAATCTGAAGTTTCTACTTTATGAAATTAAAAGAACTAGGGTCACTGCAGATTGTCTTAGAAAACTCCTCACCTATGAAAAAATACGTGGCACCCCCTTTCCCCTCCATCTGACTAGGGCCGTTCTGAGACACAGCTCTGTGACAATTTTCAGGCCATAGTTTCCACTTTCTTATGTGCTCACTGTGGTGTGAATGTATTGAGCCCTTTTGAAATATTAACTTGAGTATTGGTGTTCACTCTCGTGCTATTTAAACAACCTCCTCCTCGGAGGTTAGGGTAAGAGGCTCTATGCTGTCAGCGATCTGGCCTCAATTGCACGGTCACGGTCCAGCTCAAACTCCTCCTGTCTCACCTGCATCAGAGATCTCTCCCCAGTGAGAGGTCTAGGCAAAAGTAGACAGAACAACAACATGCAGTAGACTCAGTTCAGGTGTGTGGATACCAGCTTCCTCCTCCCCCAGGCTTTGGAAAGAAAGTGCCTAGATAATCTGATAGGTTCCCCAGGTAGCCAGAGCATAGAGGTCATCTTGAGGAAAATGACACCAACGTTTTAAAAAGGACAGCTACTTTATGAGATTTCAGGCAAGATGCCAAATATTGCATTTAATGAAGCTGATGCTTTTCCTCCAAAAATAACAGATACTATCAATGACAGGGCCAGGAAGGACAGGTCGAGGGGGGCATTTTTGCAAAGCCCACATCCAATTATTGCTTTGTAATATTTTTCTAAAATTGTAAAATGCCCTGCTAGTATCTGAGCTCATGTAAATCCTCCTTGTCAAATCCCAACATGTTTGTCATATACCCCATATTCCTTCCGCTCACTCCTAGCCTTCAATAGCCTTCCACTCACTTGCATTTCTACAAGAATCTATTGTTCCTAAAGACTTTTTTATTTTCGAGAAGAGAAAGTAGTTCTAAATGACAAATTTTAATTTTTATTATTTTCTTTAGTCTTGAGATAAACTATCTAAACTTCTAGTAAGGAACAGTTTGTCTTAATGGCACACTTCCAGATTTTGAAACAATTTCTGTGTATTTCTTGTTTATTTTCACTCCCTCTTCTTTGTAATATATATATATTATATATTTAGGAGGAGATGCTCATATGAATACTAGACAAGTGGATCTTATGGTTTATAAGCATTTCAATGGTAAACACAAATGAAAACATGTGATTAATTTCTGATGGCCTTGGCAAGTACAAGGCCATCAGATTTGTTTATCTGCGCAGTCTTACGCTTTAGATAAAGAGCATTGAAAAAAATAAAATTATAAAAGTGAGCGACAATTTAAAGGAAGATTATGCATTCAGCTACACAGCCTAGGGGAGCCAGCGTGTGAATGAGCATTTTGTCTGTTTGTTCCCACCAATTGTAAAGCCATCCAAATAGAAATGTGGCAGATTAGAAAAAAATAATGAAATATCCTTGTTGAGGGGCGGGGATAGACTGACTTCCTAGTCTATTGCAGTTACTGTACAGAGATTTCCCCAAACTATGTTGAATCTTTTAAATTAGATTTTAAATATATTTTGACAGCCCGGACTGGTACAGCGTGACTATCTCTGGGAAAAATGACAAGACTGTTTTGTTATTAAGCTACTGTCTAGAAAATATTAAGCTCTGAACAGCAAATGAACACCATTTTACCACCCACATTAGTATAGATAATAAAAATAAGTGGGTCTTTTTGAAAGGTAAGCATTTTAAATTATTGGGTTTTGTTATTCATTGTAAAAAAGGTTCCCCCCACACACACCTTTGTTAAGCAACCTTGCTTTCATTTCATCATTCTGAGTGCTCCTGATCTAAACTGAAAAAAAATTAACAAAGGGATGACATCTAAATGCTACTATTTGTTAAGAGAATGCTTGTAGTGATTGTCTGGAGAGCTAGTAAACAGACAACAGAAATGGGAACAGAGGACAGTCTGGATGAGAGGCACCCAGTAAGTGCCCAAAGAACAGAACCAATGTTTACTCTGAGGAACTTGCAACGGGCAGCATAGAAGCCCACTGGAAATTGTTCAGACCCCCCTTCTATGAATCCAGGATTGTCTAATTCTCTGTGAATTGAGAACAATTAGAAGTTGATACAGGATGCTAGGCCAGTAGCCTCCCACTTGGGGGGGGGGGGCAATAATCAAGAGGATGCTTTTTTCACTGTGGACTGTGTCCTTCCATTTAGATCTACTGTCTGACTTGGTAGGGCTGAGACTACCATGCAGCCTAAAGTGTTCTTCTCTCAACCATCTTTACCTTGTCACAGATAGTTAAGCTACCTTGCACATACTGTCCTTCAAAGGCTCTTTCTGGATATTAATCACCCTTTGTTTATTTTAATATATTTACTGAATCAGGTACCCAAGGGACTCTTCTACATCTGTGATGTGAGCAAAGCAGTTGCCCGGAATCAAACAGGTATGCATGGATCTTCCATTTGCATGTGCTTGTTTGAATGGATGTGCCATGTGAGGGAGGGATGTAAGCAAGCAAGGCTGCGCATCTCAGACATGAGGGACTCCTGTTCTCGGTATTGGTATCTCACATGCAACATAAATTGTGATACTTGGTGCTGCAAGAATGTCATGCGCTGTCTGGGTGAGAACCAGCGAGCTGTTCGATATTGATCTCTTTACACTATTGTCTGTCTCACACAGAATAACTAATTCAATCTGTACAATCTCAACCCTTCATCCTGGAACCACAAACCTTTACCACACTGGAGAGAGAAGGCAGTCCTTCTCCTTGAATGTCAAATTATCGGATGTATTTGAGCAAAATTAACATCCGTTGTCTTGATCAGTTCTACGTAGATTTGTGAACATTCCAAATTTACAATGGCTTATAATATTTGTACTTACATCTGGAGATTTTAGCATAACTTCAAAGCAGAGTATTGTCCTTCTGAATCCATATGTGCCGATGGAGCCAGCTTCCACAGTAATTTGGATGCAGAAGGGGAGGGAAGAGACACACGGAAGGCCACAACCTGATTTTCATCTACTAGAGAAAATAAAATAGAGCTTTTTAAATATGTTTTCAACTCCAAGTGTCCCAGCATGAATTTAATTGTGAACTCTCTCCATTTGGAGAGCCAGAACAACACTCTCTTACCAACCATTGCATAATGCCAATCTTTAATGTGTTCCTTTACCTCTCATTAGTTAGTGAAACAAGGTATGAGTTTTTATATTATTAAAAAAAAAAGTTTGCTTGCAAAGAAATTTGCATGAAATTAGTCGTTTTTTTTTTTTCCTTTTCCTTTCTGGTATCTAGCAGAACCGAAGGGGGGTGGGGTAAAAGTCCCACTGTCAAATTGTGGTCCTTCAAAAAGGAGGCTCTTGAGGGACCTGGTAAATGAGAGTATCAGAAAACAAACAAACAACAACAAAAAAAAACAGGTCTCACTTCCCCCTTCTATTCAAAAGTAGCATCTAATTATTTACATGTGTTTGCTGTGGTGAGGAAAGTCTCATTTTTAATAACTGCACTGCAAATACTCAATATGGTTTCTCTGCTAACCTTATAAAAATTAACGATTTTTTTAAAAGGAATTTCTGTATCTACATTGGAACTTGATGTATTTCTCTGATGTGACTCGTATGTCTGTATGTGCATGCAATTGCAGTGCTTATTCCTTTCTTGTGTGGGTCTTTATAATTCTAATTTGAAAGCCACCTGTTAAATACAATGATCTAAGTCTACTGGCACGTTTTATAACATTGAAACTATCCATTTTGAGCAAAAAGTTAATGAACATTAAAAGCGAGTTTCACACTGGTTCTAACCCCACTGGTAATATTTCATATAAGGTTACCGGTGGGAACAAAATCAAATTTCAGCTGTGAACATGATTGACAGGCAAAAGCAAGGGAGAGAAAGACATTTGGTCAGGAGGGGAATTTGGGGAGGAGGACAATGCCCCCAAAGTTCCTTATGGCATTAGGTATTATAAACTGATATATGGAAAGCTCCGTGCCTGGTGCTCCGGGGAGAGTTGCTTAGCTTATTTTGGGAAATTTGCTTTGACTAAGGGATTTCATTCAGAAAAGTGCGAATATGGTGAATCCACGGACTTTCTGCCTCTTGTTGATTTCAGCCAGACACAGCTTAGTAGCTCATGCCTGGCACTTTATTGTTAAGGTAGATTTTGAAAATGGAATCACAAGTTTGGAGGGAGCTATCTACTTCTTTTTATTTATTGTCAGAAATACAGTCTGGATTATATGATGGCTTGTGGTCATATTACAAAATATCCATCCAAGGGCTAGAGATTGGGCTCAGCTCTGAGGAGCTTACTCTGTACTTGCAGAAGCCCCTGTTCAGATCCTAGCAGCCATTTTGGCTGTTTCCTGACCACCTGTAACTTCAGCTCCAATATGTCTGTAATTTCCTCTGGCCTCCAAGGGCATCTAACAGATGCAGACAGACAGACAGACTGACCAAAACACACGATTTTAAAATACTCACCTAGTTGATATTACAAGAAGAATAAATCCTCTGCTTCAGTAGAATCCTTTGACCTTAACTAACATTTTTTTTATATGTCACAGATCCAGATCTACTAATAATCAAAATGCATGTAGACTCTTCCTTCTCTAGAAAGTTCCTCTAACATGCAAGCCTAAACACCTAAGCATGGTTTGTCTGCCTTCTATCTGGTCTTGTTTTTTGACTGACTTGTCACACAGCCTCACTGGCTACCATGGAAACAAGGGATGCTATTGCCTGACTCTTTGGCTCAGAGTGGCTTTTGAACCAACCTTTGAAGCTGTCTCCTAGGTTGAAGTTTTACTAAGGTGTGATCTAGCTACCTTGATTGGCATCAAATTAGAAATCAGCCCTTCCTGTGTTTTAAGGTACTGACATGAGACTTGGAAAGTGACAACAGGTCACAGTCTGTTCTGACCATTTCAGATGTTCCTGGTACTCATTTAGACTCACCTGGATGGAATCAAGCCTTACAAAGCTGTCTTGGGCATGACAGACGAGACACACATGTAAGAGAAGGCTGGTGGTGACTGTCCTGCCACCTATGAGAGATGAAATTTTCAGAAATACACCTGTTCTCATATTCTACCTGCCCCCAATCCTTACAGCATGGACAGGATTCTCTCTGGCCTCCCCTGTACCCATGAAATGGCTTCAAAAAGTACTCAAATGTAAGGAAGGCCACCCCTATTTTATGAATAGTGTAACCACCGACAGAGACAAAGTCTTTAAAGCCCTGCCCCTGCCTATCCCTCTCTTGATGTTGCCTGTAAGCCTTGGGAAATAAAATGCAAAGTAAGTTCACAATTCCCAATGAAAGTGGGTGCCTCAACACAATATGTACACCTTTTAGTTATGACGTAAAGACACCACACCCAGTGTACCTCACAGAACATATGAGAATATTTGGTCAAAAAATGATGAGTCTGTATTTCTGCACAAAGGAACACACACACACACACACACACACACACACACACACACACACACACACACACACACACACACAAGATTCTAAGTTCTGATTGGCACCTCTGGAAAGACCAGTGTTTGATCTTGATCCTATCCCTCACATAAAGACTGTTTGGGACATCTAGACAATAAATTTTTAGAGTAAATCCTCTGAGGAAGAAGATATTCTATCTCACTTGAGTATTTGTGGTGGGAACCATTCTGGTAAAACCCCCGTGAGTGTATTTCAAGCGTATTGAATTTTTATATCCTCTGATGCTGAGACAATTAGGAAAAAGATTTTGTTTAAAGTGTTTCGTGATCTCGCCTCCCCCTGATCATTTTCTGTTGCTGCTGTTTATTAATTTAGATCAAGCCCTTCCTCAGCTAGCAAACCAGTTTCATCAGTCCCTGACAGTAGGCTGCTAGCCCATTACACCCTCTAAATGTCTAATCTTTTGCCTAACGTTGAAATGCCACTGACGTGGTGATCTTGAGAGGAGGGAATTTTGCAAACCCTGTAACCCTCGTGACTTACAACAAAAATGATTCTTTTATAAGGAGGTTTCATCATAAAGGCACTTGGTCAGTCACCTGTCCAAAGTTCAGACTTAGAACTGGGTTCCTGTGTGGACATTCAGACTCCCTCTCATCCCCCTGGCATAACAAGTCCCTTCAGTATCCTGAAAAGGACTATATCAATATTTGTTCCTGCATTTCTTTTTCTGTTCCTGTCACTTAATGAAATTATCACCAATACATGAGCTAAGCCTTGGGAGACAGAGGGCTTTGCTTGTTTGTTTCTTGTTTCCATTTTAAAAAATTTGGAAAACACCAAGACCAGGAGAAGCCATAAGAGTTAGTGTGCCCCTCCTTCTAGGCATTCCTGGGAATAAAGTAAAGCTATCAACAGCACTGTGTCGTTTTTGGATGGAACCAATATCATACAGAGGGAGAGAGGAGTGTAGTTTCGGGACTCCGTGGGAAAATCAAACCTGCAGTGGAATTGACAGATATTGTCAACTGAGTCTTATGGTGACAGCGGGTCCCAGCCCTGGCAGATAATAATATCTCATTAACGCTACAAAAATGCATCCTATGATGGAATCGCCAGGGATCAAGAAAGACAGATGAGACAGATAAAGAAAGGGGGATTTTGCTGGTAGGACTTTGTTTTCCTCTTTTTTGCTCCAAAAGCATCATCTAATGTGGTTATTCGCATGCAGCCGCTGAAGGTTTCTGCTTCGTCTTTCCTGTCTATTGAAAAGCACAGTAAGTTCATTTGCTGGCAGGTAGGCAGTAGAGGTGAGAATTGAATTGATCGCAAATGCTCCGAGAAATTGACCCTGAGGTCATCTTCCCTTAAATTGGGTTGCACACACAAAGTTTCTTTTCTTCCCTGGCCCCTGCCTACTCACAGCAGCAGAATTGAGTCGGGGGCTGTAATTATATAAAGGAATTCTTAGACACCAGGGCTGACTCTCCCTCTGTACCCTTAATCAAAATAGAGACCTTTTGTTACGACGGTAGTTAATTAAAGAGCTGGCGTCTATACCACTGCGGTGTTCTTCTGGCTTGCTTATATTTTAAAATGAGGTCCATGTCTGATGTACAGGAAAAGAAGGGACCAAGGCTGCCGTGGGGTTACCAGCTGTCCGGAACATTAGAATAGAATTGAATTTTCTCTTTACGTTTGTTCTTTCTCTGCCTCCTGTTCCTCCTGTGTCCCCCCTTCATGTCCCCTTCCATTCTTCTCCTGTTCCTCTTCTTATTCCTCTCCCTCCCCCTCTCTCTTTCCTTCCCACACCCTGCAATGGAAAACGGGATCCTTTAAAAAAAATTTCGAGGCATAAACTATAGATTCCAACAATACTGGAATCTCACTCTGCATTGAATGTGAGAAAGTGCCTGCTGGTGACAGGATCCAGACTTTCTCTTTTCTGCTCGTGGAGGGTAGCAGAGAGACCAGAAATTCCTGTACCAATGCCTTTGTGAGCTATCTTGTTCTGTGCTCCTGTGGCTAGCTCAGGTTCTTTCTGATGTGCAAAGGTTGTTTTGTTATTACTAATTTTGTTAACATCATATTCTTTTCCACCTCCTGCTCCTCTGCCTCTTCCTCCTGCATTTCCTCCCTTTAAATCTCCAACAGTTTCTTGTCACCACCTAGTAGAATATAAAAGCAAAATACATGGGGTGCCACTAGTTTTCTCTTGTGCTTTTGGAGACTGCAGCTAGGTTTGCATTTCTGGAGGGGAAACTGGCTTTCTGTGTGTCAAGGAGCTGAGTGTGCTACGCTGTCTGAGTCTGGGGACTTTCAGCTGCCCTTCTCTCCAGATATCACCAAGAAGCTTTTCCAGGAAGATCCTTTGCTCTGTAGCATCTTGGACTTTACCCAGACTCCCTGCTTCTGTGCCTGCGCAGTGTCCTGCTGGTGCAGTGAACCCATGCCAGAACGCTTCATTTTGATGCTTTCAAAACCAGGCCTAGCTGAGCTGTGTCACAAAGGTATTGATGAAAGTGTAGTGTTTTCCAAACATTTTGGTCTTCAAGGGCCGTCATTTGAAGTGTGACATATTTTTCTTTTAGCTCTCTTTGCTTGGTAGCATCTTATAAGATCCTGATAGCAGAGAAGGCAGCACTCAAGAACAGACTGTGGCCTGGTCCCAAACTGTCCCTTGAGATCTGTGGGGATAGAATACACATAGCTCCCAAAGCAGGCTTGTAGGATTTGAGCCGGGGCATTTCAGCATTGGCCCTGGAAGAAGAGCACACAGGCCCTCCCATCCAAAGGGAGGAAGTTTTATAGAAGAATCCTGCCATGCTATTTGCATAGAGGGGAAAATAAGGAAGAGCTGTTTGGGCTATTTCCTCCTATTTCCTTTGAGTTGTCCATTCATTTGAAATCAATTGCCACCATCTTGCTGAAAGACTGGCGAGAAGGCAGCGTCATGGTGCCACTCCTGCAAAGTGGCCATGCCCCTCTCTGCCTAATGTTTGATTTAATTTGTGAATCATTATCTTATTTGTGTGTGTGTGTGTGTGTGTGTGTGTGTGTGTGTGTGTGTGTGTGCAGGTGCACACATGAGAATGCAGGTGCCTAAGAAGGACAGGATGGGAAGTCAGTCAGATTCCCTGGAACCTGAGTTACAGGTGTCATGAGCTGCCTGACTTGGATGGGAACCCAGTTTATGTCTCCAGGAAGAGCAGTGCATGCTCTTAAACACTGAGGTATCTCTCCAGCCCCTCTGCTCAGCACTTTATGGTATCAGAACTGCCTTCACCAGGATCATTTTTTTTCACTTTAAAACAAAAAAAAGTGATCTTGCCACCATTCCCACAGATAATGGGTAAGAATCTCACTTTTGGAAAGAGGAGAGACAGTGAGAGACCCCTGTCAATTCATCAAGAGTTCCCTGTGGAGTGGTTGGCTTGCAGTGACTCTGGAAAGGCAACTTTCACTATTTCTTTTAAGTTTAACTGGGATCAGGGCACGGTGTGCTTTGAGCAGCTTCTCTAATGACTTTGTCTTTCTCTTTATTCCTGCTTTTTAAAATTTTATTTGTTTATTTACTTATTTATTATTTTTCTGTTGCGAGCTGCACTGCAACAGAGATTCCTGTAGTTGATAGCCAAAGTTTGCTATTGTTAAGTTAAACTGTGCAAAACTGACTTTGGGGTTTTGCTCATGAAATAAACATCTGAATAATAATGTATAGCAAGGAGGCTTGCACAGTCGATGTGTGCGCAGATATATAAATATATAAATGTCTGTGTGCATGAATATATATGTGTATGGCCTATTTCAGAGCCTGCTCAAACTGATCTTCAGGAAGTATCTTTACAGACGCAGACTGCTTTTATACATTCATCCACGAGGCTATCATGACTAGGTCTTAAGTATATTGGAGTTAATGACTTTATAATTGGTGATCCAAATGCCACTTGTAATACATATCACTTTATTGTATTTCTTTTCAATTATGGTACTTTTGTATCAAAGAGTCAGAGTATGTAGCTAGAATTTTCTTTCAGGAAGCTATAGCATGCTTTAGTTTGGAAGCCTTATTTTCCCCCTTCTCCCTAACAAGGAAGCTCATTTAGAAAGAAATGTTTATGTGAAGTGCTTGTCAGCTGGCATTTTTACTGGTCTACTAACCCAGAGGTAAAATATAAAGCCGTGTCTTTTCCTTGCTGGCTTGTTGTGAGTAGAAGGGTCCCTCCCTTGTTAGCTTGATAAATAATTTCACTAGGGGGACTCGGCTGTGTTTTTATGCTTGCTGTCTATTTTCTGCTTCCTGCAAATAAATTTCTGTACTCAGAGAGTACTAAAACTCCAAACACATGGGATTTTCCCATTTTACTGCTGGTCTCCTGAAATATTTATTCGATCTAGTGTTTTTAATTAATTTTTTTTTTAAGGAAAAAAGAGCTGTGATTAACATCAAACCAAAAATAAGTATTCATCTGTTTGGGGGGACCACTGGGTTTATACCTGGAAAGGCAGCTGTTTTGAAAGGCTTTGTGTGTTAAACTCTCAGCCTGATTTGTCAAATTAAAGACACAAGTGATATTTATTAGAGTTTTCTCATTACATAATTTCATGTCTGTGTTTCCAGAGTTAATTATTAAGCTGGTAATAGGAGAAATAAATCAGACATCTACCTAGAAATGAGACAATATACAATAACATCTACATTTGAAAAATAAAACTGGTGTGAGAATGGAAAGTGAATTGTCGCAAGTGCCCTAGGTATTTAATCTTAGGGTTTATTAATACCAATGAGAGCTTAATGCAGCACAAACCTCAACAATATACCCCAAAACATTGCAATAAGATAAAGTACAAATCAATACATTCTATAAATGACCAGAACATGAAACACAGAGCATTATAGGCTAATAGCACAATGCTGAATAATGGGATGAGACTTCTGCTTGTTAGGAAAACAATCATTTGACATTAACACCAGATGATTTTATTCACTCATCTTTTTCTGTTTTCAGAGAAGACATTCTGCTTATTCGCCCCTTGTTGCGTGCACACAAGCAAGGTTTTATTTTCTGAAATTGGAAACTATTTTTTACAAAGGTACCTTGGACAAACTTGCACCCAGATGTCAGTGCATGTGACAAGCATCTTGGATCCTGAAGCACCTGAGCAGGGGTTTGTCTGGAGCTCGCCCTTTCAAAGAAGAGGAACATACAAAGAAGGGGCCCTGGCCCTCATTGAGTACCCTGGCATGCGTGGAGATGGACCATCATAATCTAGGACATTATTTTGTTAAGCAGACACTGTATGATTTAACTAAAACATTTCACTTTGAACTGATTTAGCTACAAAGATTATGAAAAATTTTTAAATGCACACTTCAAGAACAATTGATATTTAACATCTGTTATGGCCACATGGAGGCCATACCTGTTTGTCGGAGTTAGGATAAATATCCCATCCAGCTATTCACAGACTTGAAGGATGTTATGAGAAGTTACTCGGGAGCATGGGTCTCTCTGGAGTCAGAACCAATGTCACCTTCAGTCCTTGAAACAAGTCCAGCAGTAGACACTTTAATCCACTATAAGTAAGGAGGGTACCAGGCACAGAGCAATTTAAGTGCCATGTGACCATTTCGTACAGTCTTGTTTAGGTACCTACCACGCCACTTCCTCCTCGGTCAATCTGTCTCCATACTTCCTTGGTCACACATGCTAGGTTTTAGCCTCAGTTTGTACTGTAAGAGTCTGAGTGGCCTCTCCTTGGCCTGTTCTCCTGAGCAGGGTTGAGTGTGGTTCAAAGGAAAGGACACATAATGTGATTGGTATCTGGAGGTCTAGAGTCATGACTTCTCATGGCCTTGTTCCCCAGGGACCCTTGTTGGTCTCCAAACAGATGACTCTGTACTTTGATTTTGGTAGGCAATAGATAAGGCTTTCCCACTCAAATGATAATGATTGTCATTCCAATTGTAGTTTAAAAAGTAATTGATGACACATCTCCTTAAAACTCCATAATGGGTAAAGAGTCACTCAGGAAATTGCTGGGCACTGAAGATAAATTGGTGTTGGTAAATCACTCCTAGGAAAGCCCTGTTGAATAAAAAGTTGTCAGCAAAGTCAGCACTGGTACTAAAAAGAATGCGATTTCCACATCTTGAAGATGGGAATTGTCCCTCAAATGGGAGCAGAAAGGATTAAATATGGTAATATATGTAAAGCATTTGGATTAAATATGTTAATGTATGTAAAACACCTGCACTGGGTAAACACCCACGCTATGTTCAGCCATGGATAGTGTTACATGGGTTGAAATTCTGACCTTGACACTTAACAAGACTTGGTTTACATTAGAATAACTTTGTGATTACAGTATTGAACTCCGGACTCCCAGTCCTTTGCTTTAAAATAAATGTTTTCAAAATCAGAAAACTGAGGTTGATATAGAGGCTATCCCTTTATTAACTATCTCATCACTCCTAAAAAAATAAAATCATTGTGCTTTAGGGAGCTCTCTGCTCAAATAACTTAGGGAGAATGTGTGTTAAACATTTAATATTGCTGTCATCCATCTCAGCGATTTTATATGCTAATATGTATGCCCTGTATACATACTATACTAACACAGATGGCATGCAGTATTTTCCAAACTTGTGTGAATGTGGACCCTGGTTTTTAAACAACCATTTCCTGTAACTAGCATTGTGCTGGGCAATTTTGAAAAAAAAAAAAAGGATGACGATTACCTAAAGTATTAAAGTCCTGACATGTCTTTCATTTAGCACCAAAGAGCCCTTTTATTAATTTTCCCTGGTGAAATCGTGTCCTCAGTGACTCATTTGCATTCTGCGTGTTCATTTTACTCATCAGCCCAGAACAATTGTACATGATTCTGACTGCAATGTATACTTTTCGAGAGAAAACTATGACTTGGGGGTAAATGCTATACTCTTGTGCAATAATGGGTTCCAGGAGTTGCCTCTGCCCTCCCGGGCTCCCCAGGAGATCTAAGGAGTTCAGCTTGGGATCCTCTGCTTGTTTGGCACACCCAGGGGCCTTATTTAACTTGGCTTAGCCTCTTGTGACTGGAGGAGCCATCCAAGGGACTCCAAGCTTCTGCATGGAATAAATAATTATGGTTGGAGAGTCTGTGGCTGTGAAAGCTTTAAGAGCTTCAGTTTGGGGTTCTTTTATTAAAAAGATGGAGGTATCTCTTGAAACGTGAATAGAAGATGGCTTGGGTGAGAACTGGAGGGTGAAGAAGGTTCATTCTTCCTGACACTGTTTTTAATGCATCTGCCTTGGGGTCCACACAGATCCCATGTCCCGCCCCCAACTATGCCCTTTGCTCTTAAGCCCTAATCAGAGCTTAGCTGGACACTCTAGGTTCCTGACTCGGAAGAGAACTGATTGGCTCATCTAACATTGGAGGAGCAGTAGCTATGAGAGAGTCCTTCTTGCTTTAGACTTTGAGACAAGGATTGGATGAAGTTGGCATGGTGGTTTGAGCCCAGTGTGAGGGACTGAAATTAGTGCTTGGGAGACAGGAGTAAGGGTTTGGGCACAAGCACATCTCTGAGCCTAGATGATGAATGTCAGTCCTGGATGTTGCTAGAAGAGAGTCTGACTTGAAACATTAATGTCCCACCTTACACATCAATTAAATCAGTACCTCAAGGAGTGGGTGAGCCCAGGCATCAGTGTTTTTATTTTAAACTATTCCAAGACATTCCAGTATGGAAAGAGGAACAAGGACTCCTGGGGAAGAATGCAGGGGCCACCGGCATCTATAGAAAATGCAAGGAGCCAAGGAGCCCCTGGCAAAGCTCCCACATTCTTGTCCTTCCAACAACTCAGCGTCCCTCAGGTCCAGTTTCAGATGAGAAGGACAGAACAATCGCTTTGTGTTTCCCACTCCATCTGGCCTCCTTGGTCCTTTAGAAACATCAACTCTATTCATGATGAGTAAGGCCAATGCAGTCAGATAAGGTCCCTCGGGGAAAACAGACTGGGCCTGGAAGGCTCTGATTTAAACCTAACTTGGCCACAGCATAGTTCCAGGATGTAGGTGGGTCCCATTCCCCTAACTGACTTTTGGGATCACATGTCACAAACTTCCTTTCCCCCCATCCCCGTCAAAAAAAAAAAAAAAAAGAAAGAAAGAAAAGAAAAGAAGAGTTGAGGGGGATGTAATTGACCTAGAAGCCAAGAAGGGTTATGCAACCATCTATGCATCCCTGTGCCAGTTAGAATTGATAGAATGGTGAAATTTCTATACCATGATGCCTTTAAAAAATAATCTGTGCAGAAAAGAAAATGTTTATTCAGTGATCAAATTCCAAATTTAGACGCATTCTCAAATTGTTTGCACAGACTTTTGCAGGCACCAGTGATATATGTTTTTCATCATTTCATTGGACACTTAGTGTGTGGTGGGTGTTACTATACAAGCAAGTCCAAGGAGAATGGTGTTCTCTTGAATTAACCAAAATGTGTGACCACATGCTGTCAGGCTCATTGATTCTCTCTTAAAGCTAAATACACACACACACACAGAGAGACACACACACACAGACCAATGTTTAAGATAATCATTGCTCTACCTTGTAAGAAGATGGCCCAGTGAATTTATTCTCTCCTCTTGGATGCTGAGACCATGTGAGAGTGAAGTCCATACTTTACAGGTCCCTAGGTTTAACACAGCTCCATTTGATGGTGAGTCAGTCACACACCGTGGCTATGGCTCAGAGCTTTTCAAGCAAAGCACAGGTACTTTTAAATAAGCAGTTAGCTATTATAGACAAGCACATCAGTGTGTGATAACAGCCCTTACAAATGTGTGAAATGTTAGAAATGACATTTTTACATTCTGCTAAAACTTAGAGATTATTCTCTCTTCTAGCTTTTTCAAAGACCCCTGCCCTGACAACTGCTTGTATGTCTTGTGAATAGTTTCCTTATCTGAACAACACATTAAATGTCGCTTAGCAGGGTGCTTCATTTTATTTATTTATTTATTTATTTATTTATTTATTTATTTATTTATTTATTTATTTATTTATTTATCTATCTATCTATCTATCTATCTATCTATCTATCTATCTATCTATCTATCTATCTATTTATTTATTTATTCAGCTGGCTTGCCTGGTCTCTGCCTCTTTAGCACTGGGCTTACAAGAGTGTGCAGCTATACCTGGTTTTATTTATTTATTTTTTTCCCTTGCACTTTGGGGATTGAACCCAGATACTCACGTTTGCAAGCTGAACACATTACCAACTGAGCCCTGTCCTAGCAGGTGGTTCCTTTTTGAGATTTATTGACAATAAAGTTTTTATTCTGACTGCTTTGACATTAAAAATTTACATTTCAAGTAATTTTAGTATTTAATTAGACAAACAGAGGGTGCTATTTCCATACTGGAAAGTGGACTTACTATTGTGTCTTCATCTGGAACAAGCAGAGGACTTGTACATGTGAATTCGGACTTGTAGAAGACCAGTGAGAAGGGAGCATTGTCTCACGCACAGTCCAAGAGATGTAGGCAGTGCTGGCCTCCAGAAGGAATAGGGAGGTCAGCCAGGGAATAAATGTAATGAAAGACTTCAAAGAAGCAGGGGGGAGGGAAGGAAGGGGGCTGGAGACTTGGAGAATTGTAAGCCTCCCTCTTCTGCTTCCACCTAGAATTCATTACCAAGGGGCGGCCCATGCAGGCGACCCACCCCCTTGTCTGCTGACTTTGCTCTACACTTCTCCCCAGGTAAAGGAGACTCCTGTGCATTCAAGGCCAGTGCTGCTTGTGGGGCTGAAGCAAGGATTCATCTGTGGCTCTTTTCTGTGTTGTCTGTGTTGTCACAGTTCAGAGTACTGGGGAGAAGTAAAGGAGGAGTGTTTCTTCAAAGAACTACATGGGGATTTGGTCATGTGTCTGCCATTAACATCAATCGCAGATGCCTGGGCAAAAATGCCTAGCACGTTCTTACACATTTCTCTTTGAATAACGTCCCCTCTGGGGTTGCTACCAGACTCCCCTCTACTGATACAGGATTTGGGGGGCTTTGAAGTCAGTTGTGGGAATTTCACTGCTTTCTTTGACTCTAGCAAATTGCTCCAAAATGCTACAAATGTAAAAAAGACTAAGAAAGCTTTAACTGCAGCTTAGAGATGGAATCCCCTTAAGCCATTGACAGAAAAACGTGTTTCTTCTTTCAGTTTTTAATTTGTCAGTTATATCTTAAAATATAGCAATGCAGCCATAGTCTTCCCCTAGATGGGGAAAAGAGAGAATCAAGCGGAAGGAAGTGAGCAAAGGGGAAGGTTCTGAGCTACAATTCTGTGACCTTGTTTCCTTTAGGGGAAACCTCTGCATGGAGGGGATACTGCCTACAGAGAAGTCATATACAAGAACAAGATGAGGTCAGAGCATCCCCAGCATCAATTAGGATGGGAGTTAATGTTGAGACAAGTGTGCAGTGCCCAATTCACACGAACCCAGTGCAGGACACCGAGGGAAGACTTATGCCCTCCTTTGAGTCAGAGAACTGTCTTCCTAGCATGCTTCTAATTTGTTTTAGCCATTTCCCTCATGGGGTAGAGGAGGCAACAGGGCTACACTGCATTTTCTGAGAAATCTCTCCAAGTTATTTTAGTCCTGTAGTATCTGAACACTCCAGCAAGTTAGAAGAGAAATATAGAGTAGTCGCAATGACCGCTAGCAGCTCCCCAGGCTTCAGTTACCGACTCCATAAATTTAAGGATTTGGCATGGCCCAGAGGTTTTCAAACTCATTTTATTTTGTTTGGTTTCAGCAGAGGAACCATTTGTAAAATGAGAGTTTATGTGAGATCACTGTATAAAAAAGAGATGGGAGCTGCTGAGTGGAGCTAGCCCTCCAGGATGCTGGCCCTCCTCTTACAGAGTCACCTCTGATCCCTGTGCAGGTCCAGGTTCCCTATAGACAAGCGTGATGATCTTTGGGGAATTATTCTTTCATTGCATTCCTAACTCAGCTGATCTGTGATGTGAAAGATAAGCACCTCATTTTCCTGCTGGAAACACTTGAACATTCCTAAATGAAGAACCAATGACAGGCACAAGGACCAGACCTTCTTAGTCTTGTGACTTTGGCAAAGCTACTTCCCTTCTCCATACACCTCATCTTCTAATCTTTTAAATGGGAAGAATGGTGTCACAGAGAGCTCTAGGTGAGTTAATTGACCCAGATGAAATGGAATCTAGGAAATGTCCATGCCAACTGGCTGCTCTGTCACTCAGGCAGCAGAAGTGTCCACAAACTGACTTTCCTCAGGATTCAAGAGGACCTTGTAGTCTTTTTGGCGAATGCCTGGTTCTTTCTTTCTTACATTCCCATAACTGCTTCCTCACCTTTCATCCATTACCCTAAAGGAAAATTTCCCTTTTTGTAGCACACATATCTCACAACCCCTGCCCCATACTTATCCTTATGTACGACATATTCCCAGTAAACACTTGCTGGATCGACTCCCTGGATTATGCTCATGTCTGTATCCAGGTCCATGTGAGAGTAAATTGCAGGCAGGTTTTCTCAGTTCCTTATTTCAGGACTAACATAAGTGGCATGAAACCAGGAATATTTAGGAGAGAGACCAACATGGCTCTAAAATGAAGGATTCCTTCCATACCCTGATAGGCAGAATTACACCATTAACAGCATACCACCCCTTAAGGAGGCCATGAAGAAACACTGCTCAATAGGCCAATAGCAAAGGCATGGCTGATATTGCCACTCTGGTGAGATATAGAAGAGAAGAAAAAAAGAAAGACAGAAAGAACAAAGTCTTCATGAGCTGGAGGTGTTCGAAAAAAATCTCAGGAGGAGGAGGAGGGGGTGTTGTGATCAGATGCTCGGGCCATGGAGCCCTTTAAGGCTTGCCAGGGGCCAAGGAGGAACAGGAAAAGAAAAGGAATGAAGAGGGAGGGCCAGGACTGGGGAGAGGGAATGAATTAGGAACATGTCTAAATTATGCTATTATCATAATAAAACTTAATTTCCATTTCCCCCAATGCTAGTCACTCATTTACTGTGCAGACGAGTTTATCACAGTGAACAGGCTCAGTGCCTATCTCGGTGGCCACCTTAAACTCCCAAGCCAGTGCAGATACTAACTAGAGTGTTCCAGATTGTTCTCTTGTGTTGCATAAATATCATGACGTAAAGCATCTTACGGAAGAAAAGGTTTATTGGAATTCAAGGCAGGAACCTAGAGACAGAGACTACAGAGGATCAGTGCTCATGGGCTTCCTCTCAAACTCACATTCATCTACTTTTCTTATTTTTGCTGAGGTGTTTCACTGCCCATAATCAAGAAAATGCCTCCCCTGACATGTCAAGGGCAATCTGATGGAGAGAATTCTTTTAGGTTCTCTTTTCCCAGGTGTGTCAAGTCAACAACCAAGAACTTCCTAAAACTATTGAAATGTAGACCCATCATTGGGAGGGAACCCAGAAATGAAGTGATGAGAGGGTCTGACATCAGGTGTATAGTGATATCCTTAGTGCATTTGCCCAGGATAAGAGCTGATGGGTCATGACATAAACGTTGACTGTTTTCTTTGAAAATGTTAGACTTGACCAGTGCCTCCCTGACAACCAGGCTTAGACCAGTGTGATGCGGGATGTCTTTCTGTACGCTGTGAAATACCATTGGAAAATAAAGGAACTGTTTTGGCCTATGGCAAGCCAGCTTATAGGCAGGCAGGAAGTCAAAGCATAGATAAAGGGGCAGGAGGGCAGAGACACAGGGAGACACTGAAAGCTTCTGCAAAGAGAGCAAGATGTGAAAGTACAGGCAACGAGAGCCATAAGCCACGCGGCAAACAGAGATAAATAGAAATGGGTTAAGATGCAAGAGCTGGCTAATAATGAGCATAAGCCACAAGCCAAACAATTTGTAATTAATATAAGACTTTGCGATTATTTGAGCTAAGTAGCTGCAGGCGGGTCCAGACCTTGGGACTAGTCTGGGCCAGAAACTCTTATCACACCAGTGGCTCTTCAATCTTGGGCACCCATGGGAATCATATGAAAGCTTTCAAAATCTGACACCCCCCACTCCATGCCTGGATCAAATAAAGGAGAACTCAACACAGTACCCACATGCAACAGTCTTTTAGCACAGTCCCCAGACCTCAAGTTCTCAAATGGTACCAGAAGCGGAGTCACAATTGAGCTTTGAGGGTCTACAGTTTCAAGATATCTGAAGGGACATTTAGAAAACAGTTTAAAGCCAGGTGCCTTTCTGAACTTTGGAGTTCTTACACACATGGTCTCAACAGGTTTGTTTGTTTGTTTGTTTGTTTGTTTGTTTGTTTGTTTGTTTATTAAGGCAATAGAGTTCAAGTGGAGACAGCACTGCTCTGTGAGAAACATCCAGCAACCTCTGGAGATAGTTTAGGTTGTCATGGTTGGCAGAGAAGATGTTTTTGTCTGCAATGGAAGGTATCATCACCCTAAAATACCCACCTCATCACCACAAGTCATGGGCCAGCCCCCAAAGCCAATCTTGCTAAGGTAAAGAAAATCCAATGTAAACTCCTAGACCAATATATGTATGAGTACTCACACATACAATGGGAATAGTCAGAACCCACTTTCTAGATGTCAGTAATAACGAGGGAGCGTCTACTCCACAGGGAAAGTTCTGCAGGTCTGCTCAATAGAAAGTGTAGTTCTTCATTTTCCAAACAATCATTCAGTGGCGTGAAGTGTTCTCTCAAGTCAGCCCCAGGGCCATCCTCTGCAGAGTGTAAGGATGAAAGGAGGTATCTCTTAAAGTGCTGGAGAAATGTCAAGTGTGATTGCTGCTTTTAATTACCTCTTCACCTAGACCTTGGCTCTGAAGGCTGCGTGGAGAGACTGAGATGCTGGCTTATTGCTGCTCACAATGGAGTTGTATTAAAGAGGCAGTTTACCTCTAGTTTTGAGGTGTCTGGTATTCAGAAGCAGTAACCGGAATAGAATCATCTTTATATGCCAGACTCAAGATGAGACCCTGTTGACGCCTTCCAGTTGAGTGAATATGGAGAATAAACCTGATGTCTAATTTTTGTTGATAAATTTACAACCTAAATACTGGATAGCTTCCATGTAAAGTGTGTGTGTGATGTCCATATGTTATACATACACTTGTGTGTGTGCAGGTACACATATATGTATAACTGTAAGTGTACATGTGCAGAGACCAGGGGACAACACCGGGTGTCATTCCTCAGCACAATCGACCTTTAAGAGAAACACTTTATATGTACCAAACTGTGTCATGCATGTGTGTTCAAGTGCACATGCGCCACAGTGTACCTGTGGACAACTGAGGATGATGGTTAGTTCTCTCCTGTAGGTTTCTCCTTTGGGGTTTCAAGAACAGAGCTCAGGTCTTCATGCTTACTGAAAAACATATTTCTCCTATTTTGGAGGATGTGAGATACAATCTTTCACTGGCCTTGGACTCACCAGTAGGCTACACTGACTGGCTATCAAGACCCAGGGCCCATTTGTCTCCCTATCATTGGGATTATAGACAGGTTCTGCTAGCCCAGCTTTTGTACAGGGTTCTGTGAACTAAAATCAAGTTCTCATGCTTAAGTACTTTACCAACAGAGTCATCTCCCCAGACTTTTCCTGGGATTTGAGGAAACATATGTTGAGGAGATGAAACAGCAGCACAGCCATGAAGAAGAGAGGCAATAAGTGAGTCTGAACTGCTACCTCATGCCTCCCCTTTTTACCCGATCGTGCAAAGTTTGAACCTGGGCTGATTTGTCCTGTAGCCTGCCTCTTCCAAGAGGCACCCAGCAAAGGACACCAGAGATACCCAGGTACTATCCACAGACACCTGCCTGTCCCACTTCCTCTGAAAAGTGCCCAGATCCCTGTAGGAATTTCGTCTCAGAGTCAAATTATGCTGGCTCTCATCTGTACACAAAATGGATTTTAGGGATAGATTTTATCGAGTAACCGACTCTCTCTTCCCCCACCCCCACCATCGGAAAACATATTGTCTTCTTTACTGTAGTTTATTTTGCTTTCAGAGGTGATTAATGAATTAAAGATGCAGTGTATTTATTCTTTTGCCTGATTACCATTCTGTAATAAATCTCAGCTCCAGAGTCTGTCGATAGGAGAAGGCCAACCTGCCGCTTTGTAAAATATAGCTTTGTACATTAAGTTTAACGTCCAGCCCTAATATACAGGAGAAAAATCACCTTAGAGCCTTATAAAAATAAGTGAGAAGCTCAAGGGGACATTGGCTGGTGGGCAGAGTGACCTGTTTCTGGGGACAACCTTCTTGGACATAGGCAGGCCTGTTGTCCTGCCAATAGATCTTGTTGGGAATGCAGAACACTGAGTCTCTGAGCTTGCATGGAGTGGTAGGGGAAAGCTGAGTCTCATGCAACCCAGGGTGGCCTTGAACTTGCTTTGTAGTCAAACTTGAACTTTTAATCCTCATGTTCTAACATCTCTATTTCTGTGATTACATGCTAACCCCCTCCATTACATGGGTCTGGAGATTAAACCCAGGGTTTCTTGCATGAGAGGCAAGCACCCTACCAACCGGCTCAGTAATATCTTAGCCATTTATGATGATGTGTTCTGCAGTGGTCCATTTCTAAGTAGTTAACCACACTGGGGACCTAATTTGACAAGAAACTCTGAAGTGTGGTCAGCAACCACACATTTGTCTCCCCAGGAGAATAGGCAGTCCCGGCATGATAAAAATTGGTCTTGAATGGAACAAGAAAACTTGTTCATTTATACTGCTGGCCTAGGATGGACTGTGGCTCAATCTTCACCTTCTCCCATTCTAGCTGTGTGGTCTTGGGCAACTAGTAGGGTTTTAAAAACCTCATTCTGAGGTTATTAGGAAGTTGTCTTGGTCTCTCCAACATGGGGTGAAGAACAAGGTTCGCCTGCTAATGGTCAAGCTTCATGTAATCTCATTAAATGTTACTTGTATTCACAAAGGAAAGACATAAGAAAGCAAAGCAAATAAACCAACAAATGGAATTGCCTACTTTTTGTTTTTTGGAAGGTTTTTTTTTGTTTTGTTGTTGTTTTTTAGAAATGCAAACAGAAAACACAAACCACAAAACAAAAGCCACTAATTGGACAATGTGTGTGTTCATGCACACAGGCACATATGTTATCTTAGGATGTTCATGAACATGTGTGCACATGTATATATGAAGGATAAAGAAAACTTCTGGTACCGTTCCTCAGGTGCTGTTCACTTTGTTCTCTGAGGCAAGGTCTCTCACTGACCTGGCACTTGTCAAGTAGGCTAGAGTAGCAAAGGAGCTCCACTGATCCTTCTGAAACTTCCTCTCTAGTGCTGGGATGGCAAACACCATCACTCCTGGTTTTTATTACATGGGCTTTGGGGAACTGAACTTGGATCTTCATGTTTGCAAGAACCATTTTAACTGAGGTATCATTTCAGCCAGCTTTTTGGTTTTCTTCCCACTACCTCCCACAAACAGACAGTAAGCTGGGTTTGGCTCCCATGGATCACAGCTTGAAGAACTTCTATACTTGATTATTGGGGATCCTCCATGATAGGAACTTGAATTGTGCATATCATGAATATCTTACATGGTTTGTAATCTCTGATTAGACGTTCTTGTCTGGAATTGGTTCAAAGATGCTGATTACTGTGACTGGGTGATGTCAGTTCTGTCTCTTTTCTGTCCACATTCTTGGACTTTGGATCTTAGTTACATATGGAGCATGGATCCAGCTTTCCACAGAGGCCCATCAAAAGCAAGTGAAAATAGTGCTGTGTTCTGTCTCTCAATAAGCACGTGGAAAGTGTCACAGAACTCAATCTGTGCACATGTAGCATCTGTTGCCATCACACTGCCTGCGTCTGTCAGTGGTAGGTATTCATCTTAAGATTCTATCAGCCTCTGACGGATCAAGGTCTACCAAATCTTATGGTTATGGATCCACCAGACTTCCCCCTGGCCACCTTGATTCAGATAGAACACTTGTCCACATTCTCCATTTTCGTTAGCAGAGGAGGCTGGCACCAGGTTCCCCCTTTTCCCTAGAGCTGCCATGAGGAAAGGGGAGTAAGTACACATGGGATTCTGACTCCTTCATGTGTCCCTCCGCCATAAACAGTCAGTAGACTAAAAGATGTGTGACTTACAAAGAACCATCACACCAAGTTTAGAATGAGTTCCCAAGGCCTGTATCCAGGCTCTACCTTCATTCCATTGAGCTTATCCTGTGGGCTTTCTCCTTTTTCTTCTTCCCCATAATCTCTTCACTCTTTTGATACAATTAGAACTAAGTCTTCCTTGTAACAGCTGGAAGACTTATTCCTACTTGGTGGCTATCCTGGTTACATTTTTCTTCAACCAGATATAAGCTAAAGTTATCTGGGGAGATTAACCTCAATCGAGGAAAAACGCCTTCATCAGATTGTCTGTAGGCAAGTCTACGGGGCATTTTCTACATTAATGATAGTTGGGAGATGGTTGCTGTTGTGGGTGGTACCATCTTTGGACAAGTGGTTCTGGATGGCATAGAGACATAGGCTGAAGAGGCCATGGAGAACAGGTCAATGAGCATCACTCCTCATGGTCTATGCTTCAGCTCATGCCTCTACGTTTTTGTTCTGCTTATTTCTGCCTTGACTTCCCTCAGTGATGGGCTGTGATCAGGATGTGTAAGCCGGTTAAACCCTTTCCTACCCAAGTTACTTTTGGTCATGATGTTTTGAAACACTAATAGAAACCGAACAACGACAAAAATTGGTCCCAGAGACTGAAAAACTGCTGTGACAGACCTCAAAAGATTTGGGGGGAGGAATATGGAAGGAGTTTGGAACTTTGGGCTCGAAACCCCATTGAGTTCTCAGAGCATAATGAGTTGTTCTGGGAACATGGACATTAACACCGCCTGAGCAGTGGTGGTGATGGAGGCATGGCTTGTGACATAAGGAAGTCTGAGAGTCTTTTAAGACTCTATCTGGGCTGTTTTTGTGATATTTTGAATTAGGAATATGTGGCTCTGGTCAGCTGTAACAGAAGAATCAGTTGTGATTCAGAAGAGATTAGCACTATTGAAGCAAAACCTTTGCTTCACTGGGACAGTCAATCAATACTGGTTAACTGAAACTGAGAAATTAACAGTGATTAAGAAGAGACCAGTACTATCAAAGTGAAATCTTCTGGGAGTATTTCCTGATGGTCACACAGAAGCTGTAATCCCAAGGGGGAAAATATATATATATCTCATTCTGGTAGCCAAATTTGGTCAATATATAGTGTCTTTTGGGTGATATTGGTCTTAAAGGCATGCTAGACTCCTGGAGAACAGCTGAGGCTAGGCACTGGGTAAAAGTGAAGGTTCTGTTGTGGTTGAGATCCCAGAATTGAAGGGGTCATAAAGAGAGGCTGACACTTGGCACCATGTGGCAGAATCAGACTCTCTGAAGAGCTATTTGGAGTTCATTGGTGAAAGTGTGGGTTTTGGAGAACCAGGCCCATTGGAAATGCGTGGACTAGGGGACAGCAACCAAGGAGTGGAGCTGGCATGAGCCTATAAAATAAGGTATATGTGCTATGAATGGGAGAGCCAGAGAAGTGGCCACACAAGTCTTTCAACATCTAGAAGATTCTAAGTGAATCCTAGATACAGTACATAAGATTCAACTTATGCCATTGAAGTTGGCTTTGGTTTTGTTCAGATTGTAAATGTACCCTGATTCTTCCCTCTTGGAGCATGAGAATATTTAACTTATTATTATTATTGTTATTATTATTTTATAGGAGGCCATAGCTGAGAGATTTGGATAAGCTACAGAGACTTGGAATATTTTAGAGAGATTTTGAATGTTTTAAAGAGACTAAACTGTAAAGGTGTTTAAATTTTTAAAGACTAAGTCATTGAAAACTGAAGTGTGTTTTATATTGTGGTCTTGATACTAGCAAGAGTTCTTGGGGTTAAACACAGAAGGAAAAGTTACTGTTGCATTGGTGTCTCAAGTTGGCATGGGACCCATTGTTCTGGTTAATTTCTTAACCCTTCCACAAGTTACTTTTGGTCTTGGTATTTTATCACAATTAGTAAGACAGTGGGACACACTAATAACACTTTTTATCTAATCTATAACAACAACCAAAAAAAAAAAAAAAAAAAAAAAACCTACAGAGGTAACAAGGAGAGTAGTTATCTTAAAGGACTTCACACTTAATTATTCATGGATCTCAGGAATCCTTGAGGGACTGTCAGTGGCCTTGGAAGAGAAAAATACAGGGAGAAATCTTTGATCCACTTGAAATACATCTCACCTTTGTAGAAGAAGGTCTTTTTATTTGACCATGAAATTACAAACTTTCAGCAACCCCAAATGATCCCTGTAATTCTGCTCTAAGAAATACTGATACAAATGCTGATACTTTGTCAACAGGAAAGCTTCCAAGGGGTAAAAGCATTCCTTCTTACCAACATTGCTCTGGGTGTATAAGGGACATCACTGGTTACCTACCAGAGATCAGTAAGTACTCAATTTCGTGTGTGAGTGTATTTGTTTATGCTATCTATTTACTACTAAGTGTATTACTTGTCTAAGAAGAGACATAAATGAAGTCTGTTTCCAACCTTAAGCTGTTTATCAGCTCCTATTACAAAAGTAATATGAAACAGGTGCAAATATTTAATATTATTTTAAACTCCATGCCTATATATTATCATATCAATGTATGCTCAGAAACTGCATTCATGATTTATTTTATAACCATTTATTTTATTTCAAGACTTTCAAACTAGATATGGCTCTCAATTTGGATTCTGTATGTTCCTCAATGTTAGTATAAAATTAATTCTGGGTCTGACCCAAACAATAGAGATGCGCCAAAGAAGAGAAAAGTGACATGGCTTCAGGTCTTAAATATGATAGTATAATAAATAGTTAGGCTTAGGTAAGATCAGTAATGTAGTTTTTCAGACACTGTCCACATGTTAAGTGCTTTAGATGGACCTGTGGCCCATAGCTACTACACTGGTCAAGGTACTAGGCCACAGGTTTAAAGGTTACCCAAGAGACCTGGTTCAAACTCTTTAACTACCAGCTAGAAATTTTGTCTTTCCTAGTTTCTAGATGGTCTAGGATTTTGTGGACACTCTTTAGCCCACATGCTAAACATACATGAGGGGTAGCTCATAGTTTGCCAGCCTAGTGGAAAGCCATAGTTCATCCCCTGCACATCCTGGGGACCTCATAATTGCCAACTGGAGGGACAGCAAAAGAAGGGATGGATAATTAAAAATAATAACACAGTGTCTGTGAGACATTTTTGAGAGTAGGAAGTCTTGACCTGAGGCAGGGGTTGGGTCAGTACTGGGGAACATTAGCATTCAATGAATATGGCCTCCTCAAACACACTGAGGCTTAAGAATGAGAATTATGGGGCTGGTGAGATAGCTCAGCTGGTCAGCTACTTGCCTTGCAAACTTGAGGACCCAAGTCCTATCCTCAGAGCCCACATTAAAAGTTCAAGGTATGTGCACCTTGTAATCCTGGTGCTAGGAGGAAGACAGGTAGACGCCTGGCTGTTGGTGTCTAGGCTACTTGCTGAGCTCCCCAGCCAGTGAAAGGCCTGCCCTGTCTCAAAAATACGGTGGATAGTGCCTGAGAATGCTACCCATGGTTGTCCTCTGACCTCCATATAAAAGCATATGCCTACATATCCATATACACATGTGTACCAACATAGCATATCACATACACGCACACGACATAGACACACACAGACATCTCCATTGAAAGCCCATATATACATGTGTACCTATATAACACATCACACATGCACACACACATACACACAAAAATTGAGAATTGAAGAGCACTTAAAGTTTCATCTCAAAGTCTTTCCATCTATAAATGTTGAAATTCTGCTCTCTTATATCTATATTCAGGGTGAGGATAAGCAACACTCTGTGGTTGTACCTGGCATTCAGGGTAAAAACTTTGTAGAAAAGCCCCGCATGTCTGATTAGTTAACAGACCTCTTAACCCACGAAATAAGTATTTCCCACAGAATAAGGCCCGTGTCTCCAGCTCTTAGGTCCTGGAGTACAGTGAGAAAGGACACTAGTCACTTCATTCTCTCCTCTACCCATCTACTCACCTGACATTATAGAGTAACTGCTTGTCAAACCATGGAATGCTGGGAACACTTATGAGAACAAACCAGCCTTGGCCCTGCCCATCCACAGCTTCATGAGCCTTCACTGTAAGCAGACTTAGAACACAAAGTTCATTATAATTGTGCTGAGTGCCATGAAGACTATGAACAGACTTCTGGGACAACTAGACTTAACTGGTAGAAGATGTGAGATTTTGTTTCTTAGATCAAGTATGAAGAAGATGACATTTTAAGAATCTAGGGACATAAAGATAAAGGTGGAACGTACGTGTTGGACATTTTCTCATTTCTGTGATGAATTCATAAGAGAAACAATTGTTAAGAGGATTTATCTCAGCTCAGAGTTTTAGTTTCTGGTCATCTGACTCCATTGAGAACTGAGGTACCATTGTGTTCATTCCTGGCTGCCTCAGAACCTAGCTTAGTTGTCAGGCCCATGGAAGAGTTGCAAAAAAAAATTGTAAATAGATGAAGCCCAATAGTTATCATAGGGAGGCCCCACTTTGGAAGCCACTCTTACCAAGCTCCCAAGCATACTGACTGCAGTTTTCCCAACTCAGGACTTTTGTTTTAAGTTATAAAGATTAATGTTCCAGCTTCCCTTGTCTTTGGAGACTCTTCCATGCCTTTTCCTCCAAGAACAGTTCCTGATTGTACATTTGCTGAGGACAGTTATTATTTATTCTTAGTTGTTGGTGTCCCTCTGTATGTGTGCATATATGTCTGCGTATGTATGTTTGTGTGTACTCGTGTGTGCATATTAGTGTGAGTGTGCATGTCTGTGTGTGTATTCATGTGTGTGAGTGTGAGTGTGTGTGTGTGGGGGGGTGTATTTCAATGTCCTGTTGATTGTTTTTCAAAGTTCAGACAGAGGCTTTGGTAGATATCTCCTCTTTTTCTTGCCTCAGATCCTATTGGATTCTATGATTTAATCAGCAGGGTCTCTGATGTTACATGTGGCTATGGAATTTCCCTATAGAATTGTGTTAGGGACAAAAGAAACCCGACAAACCCCAAACAGCAGTCTAGTAAGCGCCCTCCAGTGAATGTCTGTGCTCAGCCTGCCGCATTTGTCCATCTGATCACCAAATGCTCACCTGATGTGATCCAGAGAAAGGAAGCAATGTAGAGTGAAATGTAGCTGTCAGCAGCTTTCATTTTAAAAAGAAATCATGTTTAACATCTTAATTAAGGACCTGTAATGCACAGCATTTTTTTTTCTTTTTTCCTTTTTTATTTTTTTTAAATGAGCATCTTGTAATTTACTCTTGAAGTAAATTATAGTCAATTTATCTGTAGCAACAAGTCAGTAAAACAGTGGAGGTCTCCATTTTTTCAGCCTCTAGCTCTTCAATTGCTTGGAGTTGGTTTCCTGCTCTTGCTATGGAAGGAGACACAGGGCTATAGTGAGAGGTTTCTGGCAGGGACTTTCAGGCCTAGCCTCAAGGTTTAGACCCGCAGACCCACAGATCAGCAGAGACACACAGATGCTTTCATTAATTTTAGGATGGTTGGCCTAAGGCCCAGGCATATAACTTGTTAACTCTTTACCCTTAAACTAACCCATGATTTTTATCCTGTTCAGCCATGGGACTCGGTACCTTTTCTCAAAGCAGTATAGTTGTCCTCTGTTTCTTCTGGCTTGTCTGGAAATTCTGGATCTCTGTGGCATTTCTACTCTGTTCTTCCTGTTCCCAGAGTTTTCTTAGTCTGGTAGCCCTGCTCATACTTCCTGTCTGCTTTTGGCCAATCAGTGTTTTTTTTTATTAAACTCATAGGCAGTACAAATATTTACAATGTAACATCATAAATCCACTACATGGGGCTGCAGGTAAATGATTAGGGAGAGGCTATGTGGCTGCTTTGATTTCTGCTATCTGTCCTTGGAGACTTCTCTGGAATATTTTTTCTGACTTCCCAGCTGTCCTGAGTTCTGAATTTGAACAGAGCTGCACATTGTTGAGAAGAACAAACCGGGGCCTTCTGGGTTTTGTGATGTGGATGGCCAGTGTAATTCAAGTGGTAAACCATATAGCTGTCTGCTTTCAACAGTGGCTCTTCTAATGAGGGTGTTTGTTATGTGTGTGGACGAACCATTCAGAGCCCATATCCAGGGGCCTCCTAGAGTTGGGTTCATGGTGATGCATGTTCAGTTAATGGCACAGCCCACTCAAACCACAGTCAAGGTCTTTGGGCTTGACACTTGTGTCAGATTTACATTGTGGTTTCAGAGATGGTAATTAAAGTCAACTTCCCCCCAAACAAACATACAGCGAATATGGAGTTAGACCCAGCAGCTGGAGAGGGGTTTCTGTGGGGTTTTCTTGGTTCAGAAGTGCATGGCTTTAGCCAAGGTTTGTAAGCAAACTCTTTGTTTCAACTGCCTTATTTCCAAAGGGAAGCAGGAAGGTTAGTGAGTTAGCATCTCTAGAACTTCAAAAGCCTTCTTGGATCAGAAGCCTTGGGGCATACATGAAAACCATACAGGAGACTCTTGTTTCCTTTGTTGTCCTAATGAAACCTCTAGACCAGTGCTTCTCAGCCTTCCTAAGGATGCAACCCTTTACAACACAGTTCCTCATGTTGTGGGGACCCCCAACCATAAAATTATTTTGTTGTTACTTCATAACTGTAGATTTGCTACTGTTATGAATCATAATAGAAGTATCTGATACCCGAGATATCTGATATGCAACCCACCAAAGGGTCATGACCCACAGGTTGAGAACTGCTGCTCTTGATGCTTGCATTCAACCTTTGATATTAATCTGGAGACAGAGTCTCTATGTTACCAGGGATGAAGCCTGGAACCAAGGACTGTGTCTTTATCTTTAACGAAAATTCCCACCTGTTTCTTTAAGAGGGCCGTAGCTATCTCTATGACTCACTCCTTTCTGGGTTTCATTTAATGTTTAATTTTGTTCACTTTTGAGACAGGATCTCACTATGTGGCTCAGGCTAACCTTGAATTCAAGATCCTCCTGCCTTTGTGTCTGGAATGCTGGGATTGCATGGATGTGACTACAGCCTGATTTCTCTCTTTATGTGATAATGCTGCTCAAAGTTTGGTCCAAGATCTCAAAGAAGGACTGAACTCTTGTCATATAAAATGACATGATAGATTAGTATAGTAGCCAAAGGAAAGAGTATCTATTGTTATACCAGGACAGATGAAAGTGGCTCCACAAATCAACCTCCTTTACCTCTCTCCATCCAATCAACTTCCTCCTTTCCCTCTCTCCATCCAATCAACTTCCTCCTTTACCTCTCTCCATCCAATCAACTTCCTCCTTTACCTCTCTCCATCCAATCAACTTCCTTCTTTACCTCTCTCCATCCAATGAACATCCTTCTTTTCCTCTCTCCATCCCTCCTTCAATTTCCTGATTAAACTTCTTTCTTCCTGGTTTAACTCAAGTATAAATGGACACAATTCCCTTTCTTGCCCTTTCTGGATCTTTCTGACAATCACTGTGAAAATTAAAATGCCCATAAGAGACCACAAGAACCCAGGACTAAGGCACTAATTTGCCCATACTCTTGCCTTGCCCAATGAGATGTTCAGATGTAAATTGGTCCCTCATTCTGATGCACAGAAGTGGGAAAGAGGACTCAATATACTTCCTGAGTCACTCTCTGAAATGTGTTGAAGTCAGCTTACACTGGTTTACACACCATAAGACAATACTGTCCTTCTTAAGCATCCATTGGACCTCAGTTTAAAACTTTCTCACATTGCCTAAATAAGTTTTGGGCTTTCAGAGGTGTGGTCCCACAGTATCTGCGTATCTCCTCACTAACACTCATCCCCCTGGGATGAATCTGTTTTTATCATACTTCATTCTCATTTTCCCATAACACTGGACTTTTGTGATGCCTTTAATGCAAGCTAGTTGAACAAATGAGAAATTACACATGACCCCTGTGCTTGCGTTAATAATTTACATTACGAAGGAATGGTTATGTTCTGTTGTAATGTAGACTACCCTACTAATGTAATCTCTTAGAAGCCTGAACATGCCTAAAGCTATAAAAATAGCACATGGCAGAACGTGAATACAAACTGTGGACTACAGCAAATGCCTGTGACCAAAACAGTGCTGTCTTTCAGACTATCCTTGGTGAACCTTTCCTTCTTGTTCACGTCCAGAGCACTTTCCACTCCCCCTTTGCACCTGGGAGCCTGGAAAATTATGTGACAAGGCTGTTGGCAAAGAGAAGTTCATTTTCTCTCTCTTCTCTCTCCAAACTGCTGATCTTGGCCATTCTTTAATTTTCTCCTCCAAAAGTGGAAACTTCGGGAAATTACCTTGGCAGAAAAGTCTTGCTTTGCTCTTCCCTCGCAGCCCAAGTGTTGATAGAGCTGGCAGTAGCAATGGAATTGAACTAAAAGAAAAAGAAGATTGACACTGGCCAAGGGTTAGACAAAAATCACTTGTATGTGTAGGGATGTCAGAGAACCCATAATGGAAAAACCCTTCGTATTTTGGCACGCATTGAGCTCATCCCGTGTGTCCAGCACCATTCTGGTTGGATCCTGGGTTTATTTTTAATTATTATCTTGTTTTTGAAATGAGGAAAGTTACAGAGAGCTGGTCCAACTTGACCAGAGTCACAAAGATAAGGCACACAGGTGTCATTGCACTTGACTTGGGAAACAAAGAACATATTTGAAGGCTGCTCAAGGGTCTGCTTCCCATCCAACCTTCATGCCCTAATTTCTCATTGTATGTGGTTGAATTCACCACAAAATGCGACCAACCAGTTCTGAGGCTTCAAGTTTCTTTAAGGTTGAGTTCTCCAATATGCAACCCTCTAGCTTAAAACCCATATTTGACCTGTTTTGAGGTAGGAGCTTGAACAAAGTGGTAAAGGCTGCATAGGAATTTTAAAGGTGCCCTCCCAAATATATGAGGGTGTTTCAAAAAGATGCAGTGCTGTGATGAAGTCAATACTATACTGTTCTGGTGGCCAGATGGTACAACACGCTTGGAGACAGTGGCATGCTGAAGTCAGCTTACACTGGTTTGCATAATCTGATTGCCAAGTTTCCAGGAATTTTGCAAGCTGATCATTAAATGGCCATATAAAGTTTAAAGTAAACATATAGAATTGCATATAAATATGTTATATTAAAATGTAATAAATAGGGGCTACAAAGATTGCTCAGTCAGGGCCTGCAAGAGATAGCTCAGTCAGTATAGTGTTTGCTGTACAAACATGAGGCTCTGAATTTGATCCCAAGAACCCACATAAGAAGCCAGAAGTGGTGATGTGTGATTTCAATTGAAATGCTAGGAGACAGAGACAGGACGATTCATCAGGTGCTTTGGCCAGTTAGACTAGCCGAATCATGAGTTCCAGAGTGGTGTGACACCCCATCTTTGAAAAAAGATGAACAGCTTCATGAAAGTGAAGCCAGACTTCAGGTTGATGACAGGCTCCACAACACATCCTCATGAACATGTGATGCACAAACACATGGATATACAAAAGGTGATCAGCAGCAACGTCACTGCTTCCTAATTAATTTGATAATGTTATTATGTACATCCTCGTGGTTATTTATTTCTATGTATCTGTTAATAGAAGCACTTTATATTGATTGATATTGCCATTTCTTTCCAATTATTCTGTTAACAGTGTGACATTAGTAGGCTGAGGTCAGTCATAGGGAGAATATTTACAGAACAGAGAACGATAAACACCATCAACAGATGTGTTTGTCTCTTAGGAAGGCTGGTTGTTAAGTAATTACCAGGATATCATTACTAAGAGGTAAGAAGGAACCCGATGTAAATACATTAAATTAATTTCAGAGAGCTCATATTGGAACTATGGGCTTTTATAGCAGTTTGTGAGAAAAACAGAACATGAGGCTCTATCCTTTTCCTGAAAAGTGTAATCCCAGACATTATAGGTTAGGGTCCAGGGCAGTTAAAGCGAAGAGCATAGAAACCCATCCAATATGACGTGTTACCCACCCGTCCACTGCCGCTAGCTGGCTCTAAGATAAATTGGTCACTTGTTCATTTCCAGATGGAGCTTCAAAGCAGTGCATCAGGGACAGGAAGGCACACACGGAGGGAGTTTCTCAGTGATCTCTGCTTGCCCCAAAGCTCTGCACACTGTACTTCACCCACCCACATTTCCAGGCATAGTTTCTAGGAAGTCTGGACTCTGCTGGCCCTGCAGTACTTCCTTAGAAGCAGACATATGCAGAAAGCTCTTCAACTTTCATGGCAAAATGATGAAGCTGGCCCATTATTGGAGACACTACACATACGCAGATGGTCCTGAACTGCATAAAAAGCTAGTTAAGCATAAGCCTGAGTGTGAGTCAACCAAAGAACAAGTGGATAAGTTGCCATCTGCTTTGATTCCTGCCTATTTGTTCCCTACACTGAGATTCTGCTCTAGCTTCATTCACTGATGCACTGTGACCTGGAAGTTTAAACCAAATAAGCCTTTTCTCCCTAAGTTCTTTTGGATATTTTATCATAAATAAATAAATAAATAAATAAATAAATAAATAAATAAATAAATAAATAAATAAATAAATAAATAAATAAATAAATAAATGAATGAATGAATGAATGAATGAATGAATGAATAAGCAAGCAAGCCTGTTTCGAGGAAAACTCTTCCAAAAAGGTCAGTTTCCTAGAACCATCTTGAAAAGTCTTGGTCTTTAAAGTGTTCTGATGTCTGTCACAGAACTGCATGCCATAAGCAACATCCAGGATTGGCAAAGAGGTCTCACTGAATTGAAGGTGATGTCGTCCAATTGCGTTACCTTATTTCCTGTGTCTTGTAGCACGTTCCTTCTTCAACATCACTCCAACTGTTGGAACTCTGGTCCATTTTTAACTTGGGAAGAACAATGACCCCTCAAATTTACTTGAGAGCTGAGGTTCACACTCCCTTACCTTACTAGTGAGTGAGGATGAGGAAGATTAGGAAGCCAGACTGCAAAGACCAGTCGAGTCAGACACGGCCCATTTGACTTTTATACCCTCAGTTTTCTATGTGTACAATGGAGAATTTGGTCTCAGCCTCACAGAGTGGGTGGAGAGAATCCCATTGGGAAATTCTTCTGCTGCTATGTATGTAGCTCTTAGATATAGTGAGCACATTGTGCATTCACTGTTATTATTGTCTGTGGTAGTAAGAGGCACTAAGGATTGTAGAATTGTTTACCAGGGAAGTAACACACAGTATAAGAATGTTCTCCATGGGTTCGCTAAGCCCAGTCATGAAAGTAGAAGGGAAAAAATAAGAAAATCCCCTGCCTTCTTTGGAGGCCATGGAACTGCTGGGAATATGGCTGGTTTCTCCTGTCTCCATCCAGAGCTGACTTGGGTATGTCAGTGCACAGGCACTGGATTAGTGGGCAGACTAGACTGTGGACACATGTGCCAATGCGTATCGTTGAAAGAAGGACTTTCTGAGTACACGGTGACTCTAAGCTCTGAGCTGCACCCCAAAGGATTTCTCTATACTGAGAGCAAGGTAAGGCTCCAGGAGTCATCAAGATAGGCAGAATGACTTGCCCAGTGCAGCCAGTACGTCCTAGTGTTCTAAAGGTAGGATGCATACAATAGCTGGCTGGATGGGGTGGGTGGATCTCTATTCTAAAGCTTCCAAGATAAGATGTTTGCATTTGACCTTACAAAAAGTTTCTAAAATATATCTACCTCTGGAGTCTGAATCTATAAAAGAAGACAAACGCTACTAGATTGGAACAGGCTCAGCCTGGGCACGTGTTCAGGAGCTGCAAGATGACCCACATTGGCCTCCAGCTTCTGGACAGACAAAATGGAACCCAAAGAGATCATTTTCAGGGGAATGCCAACCTGAAACAGAGATGTGGCCAGCGTAATTGAAGCTGGGTTTTGCTGGCTATGCCAGGGGCGAGGCAGAGAATCAGCCTGCTTTAGTCCTTGCTTAAACCACAGGAATTCTTCATCTTGAACATGGCATCAACGAACTACAAACTTTAAGAGACTTAGAGCTCTAACTACATTCACACACAAAGTAATAAATTGTGTGTGTGTGTGTGTATGTGGTGTGTGTGGAATATGTGTGAGTATGGTGTGGTGACTGTGTATGACTGTGCATGTGTGCGTGTGTTGTGCTTGCCTGTTTGTGTGCATGTGTCCGCTAGAGATCAAATTCAAGTATCTTCTGCTTGCTCTCACTCTCCACACACTTTGTGAGACAGGGCCTTTCATTGAACTGTTTGCTGTCTCAGTGATAACAGTTGGACATCGAGCCCCTGGGATCCACCTGTCTTTACCCACTCTGCTGTGCTGGGGTTCCAGGAATATGCTGCCCTTCCTGGCTTTATAGATAGGTACTGAGGAAATACAGCTCAGGTCCTCATGCTTACACAACAAGCCCTTTACACACCGAGCCATCTTCCAGCCCACGGTAATTATCTTTAGCTCTCTTCAAGTGCAGAAGGTTACATTGCAAAGTGGAGCAGACCCAGCCCAGAATAGAACTGATGTTCGCTATTCTGACCTTAGCTCTGTTTATTCAGCCAGAACTTGAGGTTCTTTGTAACACTGACCTCTGCTCAGGGTGCTCAAATCCCTTAGAGCACTTCGTTTCATGCCCAGCACACGATAGCAGCTGTCTCCACAATATCATTTAGTGACGTAGATATACCAGTGGCAGATCTTGAGCACTTCGCATGTATTTGCTCATTTCATCTCTGCCCCAGTGTGTGCTACTCCACCCAAGCTTTGAAGAAGATGAAACTGGGGCCAAAACCAGAGTTGGGTGAGCATGGTTATTTCTTTTCTTTCGTTTCTTTACATTTTTAAAAATGTCATCTCCATCAATGTATCCCCCTGCTCCCCCTCCCTTCCCCCCTCCCAATCCCTCCCAGCCAGCCCTCAGCCCCACTCCTCCCCATCCACCCATCCTCTCCTCCAAAAGGGCTAGAAGTCCCAAGGTGGGTCAGCCCAGCACTGGCACATCCACTCCAGGCAAGTCTGATTCACTCATCCCAAAGTCATTGCTGGGCTGGGTATTCCTCTATAGGGAATGGGCTCCAACGTGCCAGCCCATGAAAAGGAACAGAGTCTGATCCCACCCCTGTGGCTCCACACACTCATGGGGCAGTCGAAAGCCGCCCACCCTAGGAGGGCCCAGCTCTCCCTCCCAATGGATCTCCAGTGGCAATTCTCAATTCAGTGAGCTCCTCAGAGCTCCAGCCAGTGCTACATTGCAGAGATAATCACTGGTAACTGAATGGTGAATATCCTTATTAAAGAGGCAAGCAAGAAGGTATGATCCAGAGTTCTCAGCCTCTCAATCTGGCCCCATTTCCATTATCTTCTCATGTGTTTTTGAACATGTTGGGCAAGCACTGGAGAATATTGGAAATGGAGAACTCAAAACTACATCGGCATCTAACCTGGCATATGCAGCTATGAAGAGAATCTGTTTCAAACAAGGTAGAAAGAAAGGATGCACACTTAAGGCTGTCCTCTCATATCCACATGGGTACATACCTTCACTCACACAAATGAACATAGAGACACATATACAAACACCAAATAAATTGAAATAAGATATAAGAATTTTCCTACAATATATAAGCATTTCCCACATTAAGACCATCTAAGAAAAGCACAGACTAAGAAATATTCATAGGAAATATCATGATAAAGTCCTTTCCTATGGAATTGTCTTTAAAATAATCAGTACATCTCCAGGTTAAAGATTAAAAATACACGTACATACATGAGTACATCACACACACATAAACATACATTCACAATGCATGCATGCACACACACATACACACACACACACACTTTCATAATACTCATGCAAGACTCACAAATACACATATGTGCACTGACATGCACAAGCAGGTATAATGGCCAATCTCAACTGTCACACTGATGAGATCTTGAATTACCTGGGAGACAGCTAGGTTTGATTGAGTGGGATCTTTTTGATTGTGTTAACAGAGGTGGGAAGACCTTCCCGCAGCTAGTGGGAATAAGCGTTTCCCTACCTGAGATGCTGGACTACATAAGCAAAGGGAGCTGAGCAGCGTTGAATATCCATAATTCTGCTAAACATGATTATAAATGTGATATGACTTGCTGCCTTCACTTTCCTGCTATGATGACCTTCATCTTGAACTACGAGGCCAAATAGGCCCCTTCTCCTTTAGCTTGCTTTTCTTAGGGAATTTTATCACAGCATCAGGAAAAGAAACCAAGACATCTGGTTTTACTCCATTGGCTTTAAGCTTCTTTTCTCTCTTAACCTGAGATCTGAGTAATTCATAGCACAATTGGATTTTATAGTTTGTTTATGTTGATTCTGATTACAGAATAAATGACAACCTGAAATATATTTTTAAAAATTTAATGAAAAACCAGGCATCAATCAAGACCATCTATGGATAAAGACTTTAAACATCTATACTTAGAAATACATGAGGTATTTAGGAGTAGATCTAAAAAGACTTATGTAATGTGTTTTAATCAAATCTTGAAGAGAAATTGACCAATAAATCAAATCTTGCAAAGAAATTGACCAATAAATCAAATTTGGAAAGAAAGTGACAGATAAATCAAGGCTAAAAAAGAAAACAGCCTGTATATCAAGCCATGATATGTTTATTAAAGCAGCTGATTGTATTAAATCAGCTGATTGCATTTGTGGGTGTGTGGTGTGTGTGTGTGTGTGTGTGTGTGTGTGTGTGTGTGTGTGTGTGTGTGTGTACCTCTTTGCTGAGCTAGAATATTAAGAAAGCATTTAGGAAGAGAAAAAATATTGTACAAGTTTTTGAATCTTCTATTTCTGGTTCTCTGACTATTTTTTCTTTCTCCCTTACACACACACACACACACACACACACACACACACACACACACACACACACACACACATTCACATACACAAGCACACACACTCACACCATTTTAAACCAGAATATATGATGTGGTAATGATGAGAAAAAATAGGAAAGAGGGCATGTTGTAGGCAATCCTAGACTCAGTTTCATGTCATTTTGGGGATTCTTAAAATATATATAGCTTCCCTTGTAACATTCTTGTAACACAGGCCTTTTAGATGCCAGACATAGAACTTTCTTAACTTCTCATGGAGAATCCAGGTAAATTAATATCACAAAGGAATTAGATTCAATAGGCCTTACCAGTAATAATTTACGATTTTCCACAGAAGTATGTACAAATGTATTTTTAAGATCAACTATACCATAGGTATACATATGCATCTAAACTTGGATGCTCTCATGGTCCTGAAGTAAACATTAGCTAAAATACTGAGATAAACCTTTAATGAGTTTATAATGTATGTGTATATGTAGATGAAAGAATGTGTGTGAAGTGTAGGTATGTGCATGTAGGCTATATGTGCAGGCTATATGTAAAGGATTGTGTGTGTGTAGGACCATATTTGTATAGTGTAAATGGGTGTGTGTGCTTGCAAGCAGAGAATGTACTCTATGATCCTTGTTTCCCCTCTTTTTACTTGTAATGTTAGACACAAATGATTTCAGTGAGGAGCTTTCCAACAAGCCTGTTCTTCACTTAAACTCATGTTACCATATAATCTATAGGGTCACGTACATGAATTACAGTTTTCTACAATACTATTTGCAAACATGTAAAATGATGTTGTCAATTTTAATATCCTAATAAATGCTCACCATATTTAGATTTCTCTGTATGCAATTGAAGTTCATGGTTATGGCACAGAAATACATCCTACCTACCTACCTACCATAATTCCAGTGATATCAGTGATTGGTCAGTTTTTGGGTTCAACACTTTGGGTGCCTTTTCTTTCTTGTATACACACAGGCACCTATGCAAAGTACATGAGGCAATTTTTTTTCTTCACAGACAAGGAAACTGAGACAGAAAAAGAAAATAGCTTGTCCTAGGACCCTCAACATCTGGTGAACACAAATGTTAAGAATTGAAGTGTGTGCTTCTTACTGAGGTCTGTGTCCTTTCCCATGTCCAGTAGCGTAAAATGTTCGCTAAACCTCAACCATGTTGGTATAAACCTTCACAGAGAGTGATAAATAACTTACCTTGCTCTTGAGCAGAGGATTCTGAAGCCAGTCATGAAATAAGGGAGAAAGTTGACAGCCAATTCACCCTTCTAAGAACTATTTCCAATGCCCAATGTTCTGATTTAAATCAAGTGACTTGTCTTAACACTATTACCATCTTGTATGAACTTTAATCATTTTAATTTGTTGACATTCGCATAAAGATAGATTGATTTAATCACTAAAATCCATTGTACTGGGTAATTTTGTCTGTCAACTTGATAAAGCTAGAGTCATCACAGAGGAAGAAGCCTCTGTTGAATGCCTCCATGAGATGCAGCTGTAAGGTATTTTCTCAATTAGTGATCGTGGAGGAGGGTCCATTGTGGATAGTGCCATTCCTGGGCTGGAAGTCCTGGATCCTTTATGAAGGAAGGCTGAGTAAGACATGGGAAACAAGTCCATAAACAGCACCCCTCCATTGCCTCTGCATCAGCTCCTGCCTCCAGGATCCTGGACTGTTTGAGTTCCTGTCCTGACTTCATCCAGCGATGAAGCAAAATGGAAACAAAATGGAAGTATAAGCCAAATAAATCCTTTCCACCCCAATTTGTTTTATGGTCATGGTATTTCCGCACAGCAACAGAAACTGTAACCAAGACAACCATACTATTACTTTAAAAAATATTAAACATGCGGAAACCTCCTAGCTTCTCTTTCATTCCATGATACCCCACTTCTGATAGGAAATGGCAGGCATCATGGTGCCTGACTGGAAAGCTCATTTCTTAAGCATAGTTTCTGAAGTAAGCCCAAACAGTTTTCTTTTCATTAAGATTGCAGAATTCAAAATAAGATGAGTTATTTTGTAATATGAACAAAGAATTATGCACATAATTATGGGATTTGTTAAACGCTGGTGAGAATGTGGTGAAAGAACTCATAAACTGCTGATGGGGATATTACTTTGTATAGTCACTATTTAAGTGAACATAGACGTTACTAAAATCTGTAGCTATCATGTGACCTAATTATTAAATCAGCTGAAGAGACACTTCCACATCTACATCAATGCTGCATTATTCACAATAAGGAAGCAACTAGCCTAGAGGTTCGTTAGCAGCTGAACATGAAAGATTGGAATACACACAAGGGATGGATAAAACTGGACTTCATTAAGAAAAGTAAAGCCAGATTTATACAGACCAAAGAAGAAATGGCTCTTTTGTATATAATAAACAGGGTCTCACTGTGTATTACACCCTAATCATGGACTCATATTCCTCCCGCTTCCTCATCTAGAGTGCTAGGGTTATAGGCACATGTCACAACACCTGGCTCATCTACACATCTCTGTCCTTTAAACGGTTTGGTGGTTTAAATGAAAAATGTTTTCCATATGCTCATGTATTTGAACACTTGGTCCCCAATTGGTCACACTGCCTAGGGAAATTATGGAGGTGGTATCTCGATGAATAAATTTGTCACTGGGGCAGGATTTGGAAGTTAATAATAGCCTTGCCAAATTTCCAGCTCACTTTCTGCTCCCAGTATAAGGGTGGAGATGTGATCCCACAACTTTCTGCTCCTATCCCATTTGCTGCCATGCCTCCTGTCCATGGTGGAGGAAAACCAAAATAAATGTTTTCTTTCTTAAGTTGCCTTTGGTCATAGTGTTTTATCACACCAACAAAACATAACTAATACAGCCAATGAGATTAAGTTTTAGTATACAATCTCCTAAAGTATTTCATGATCATAACATTTATACCAACTTCAATTATGCATCCCAATGGAACGGTATATTTATATTATTCATTGACAAAGAAAAATTTTGTATATTTTTAGGGTATAGCATAATGTTTTGATGTATGTTTGCATATAAAATGGCTGAACAAATGCTTATCATTGGCAACACGTAAAATGAATTTCAGGAAATTTTCAAGCATATAATTTACTGCTTTTAACTGTAGATACCATGTTAGATGATCTGCGTTTTGAAACATGTTCCTCCTGTCTTACTAGGACTTTGTGTCTTAGAGCAATGTCTTCTACCCTCCCTAAGCCCCAACCCCCTAGCCCTGGTACTTACTGTCCTGTTCGCTACTTCCACTTGACTTAATGCTCCATGGTCCCCTGCTGAAAATTCTAGATGCCCATGTGTTTTTATTTTGCAGAGGGGCATCACAAAGTAAAAACAAAGCAAAATGTTCAAAACCTGTGTTCCCCACCTACCCTGCTGTGATAGATAACCTTAATTATAAACTTGAGGTGATCTAGAATAGCCTGAGTTGACAAACCTCTCAGCATGTGTTGTGAGAGAATTTCTAGATTGGGTTAAGTAAGGGAAGACCCACCCTAGTTGTGGTAGTTAGTGGCATTATTTGAAAGGATTAGGACCTGTAGTGTTGTTGGAGTGGGTGTGACATTATTGGAGGAAGTTTGTCACTGTGGGTGAGCTTTGAGATTTCAAATGCTCAAGCCAGACCTGGGGGAATCACTTGCTTTTCCTATTCAGATGCAGATCTCTTGGCTACTTCTCTAGCATATGTCTGCTATGTTCCAGGATGATAATGGACTAAACCTCCAAACCAATAAGCCAGCCCCAGTTAAATATTTTCCTTTACAAGAGTTGCCCCAGGCATAGTGTTTCTTCACAGCAGTAGGACACTAACTAAGGCCCTAACTGCGAGTGGCATCATGCCATGATCTGTGGTTCCAAATTGAGTAAAATGAAGAAAGTTACCTGAGCATCAACATTTATCTTTGCTTCCTGACTGTGGATACATGATCAGCTGCCTCATGATGCTCACCATGTATCTCATGGTACAATGGCCCATGTTCATGGATCTTCCATAAGTCTGATTTGTTAGCCGGTGAAGTCTAAAGCGGGACTGGCATTTTGGTAGTATTTTTAATGCCATTCTGTTCATTCTCCTGCCTGTTTGCTTTTTCTCTTCTTGTTGTCATTTAAGGGTAGAATTTAAAACCTTAGAGGGAAGACTAGGAAAACATCTCTTTAATATTCTCAGAGTTTTGAAGGAAGGCAAACAGAAGGCATGCATGCTAAGTGGCCCCTTGGGGAGAAGTGCAGGATTGTGGCCTGATCAGAGGGAGCCAGAGGTCCCTGGCCTAAGATGGTTTGCATCTGTACAGAACAAAGGGCCTTTGTGAGGCTCATCTTCACCAGGGCAGGATCCAAAAACTACCTTGAGAGTATCAGCCCCCAGTGTTATAGGTTAGTACCTCATTCGGTGGTCTCATGTTGGCTATTTTAAAAAGCACAATAACAATAATATTAAAAACCATAAATGTGACTATAAGTAATATCCAGTATTAATGCATGAAATGAAATAGGATTTTAGTAATTTTTTTTAACTATTGATGCTGACTTCTTTTCATCATAACATGAAATAGTGGACAATCCCTGAGGAAAATAAGATTGAAATGACTCCAAATCCCTTATTGTCTAAACAGGGACTCTAGTGGGACTTTCTTCTGTGGTGGAATATGATGGATTTGTGCTGCTAAATACAGATGCTTCCAGATCTCTGAAAGTTCAGCACCTGAAATATAGTTAGTGTGACAGAGGAACTAAATGCCAACATGTATATTATTCTAATGGACTTAAAATTTAATATCTATATCCAGTTAGTTCTAACTAGATTAAGTATAACCACTTTAAACAGTGCTTTTTTTCCAAGATTTATTGATTGTGCATGTGTGTGTGTGTGAGAATGCGTGTGTGTGTGTGTGTGCGCGAGAGTGTGTGTGTGTGTGTGTGTGTGTGTGTTCTGCTCTTCATCTACCGTTTGGTTTTATTTTCAATAACTTTGTCAGGTACTAGCTTTACATCTGACCTATATTTCCAGCCCTTGATGTCTACTTCTCAATGAGAGCTAACTTAAAAACTTCATTCATCTTTTTTTCTCCCCAAGAGTCTCTGCTCTGGCTCGCCATCTTGATATAGAGAAAAATGGAGCCTGCAAATTCCTTTTCTATAAACTTAGCACTGGCATATGACCAAAGTAGAACACTGTATAGTATAATCGGGAAGATGGATAGTCATATTATAAAACATCCCTGAGTGGTTTTTTTCCCCCTTGTATAAAGGAAACTATAACAAGGTAGATGAAGGAAACTTTAGGTAAATTAGGGGGTTTCCATCTTGAGAACATCCAAACATTTTCTGAGCATCATTTGGTACTAGCCTTAAACATTTATATAAGACATACAAAGCCTTCAGTAGCAATAGCATTTCCCTCCTGGACATGAGATAAGGCAGACTCAGGTGGCAGCCTCAGGTGGCTCAGGAGCACCACATCACCTGCATGTTATAGGACTAGAGTTGGACCTCAGTTCTTGACGGGCCTAAACTCTGTCCCTTCTCTTCTCCTGCCTTTAAAATGCTGGAGGATAATGTCATCAAATGTGGGTGGTCCTGAGAAGGGTCAACCTCTGCTTGTCGTCCTTTTAAATTGCCAGGAATTGTCTGCCTATGTTACAGAGGTTCATGATATCAACCCCTGAAAAACTATCTAGCAAAATACACCAACTGTCTTTTATTGTTTCTGTAGCTGAGAAAGTGATGGGCACATACAGAATACAGCCATCCCACTCAGTGGAAGTGTCTTTTGCCTATCACAAGGCAGGATTGGCAGGCTTGGAATATCTAGGCTGCCTAGAGACTTCCATATTAGAAATCAGTTTACCTTGAAGCTCCTTTGTTCAAGTCTATCTCGATGTACTTGTCGTGGTCCCCGAGATTGACCAAGGCCATCCAAAGGGGAAGGAAGCTCACCCCTCCCAGGCCAGGAAGCCCAGTTTGTTGCCAGAACACAGGCCCCAGAAAGTCTGTGCTTGCAAGATCCTTCAGGCAGGGACAGCTTTGCTGAGGTCATCAGATCTGCTTCTATATGTGAGCACGGTTGGGGCTGGAGGGGAAGGAGGAAGAGTCCCCCTTCTCTGGATGCTTCCCTTTGTTATCCAGGTCCTTGAGAGGTCTGTGTGGGTAGGAGGGATGGCTTGGAATCCCATCTCTGGCCTCGTGCCTGGGGCCCCCAACAGCAGATTTGCTTCGGAGGCACCAGACTGAGAGCTGGCCTTGACCCTATCCAATCCCACCGGCACTCACTCACTATACAGCCAATTCCAAAAATAGCATACACTAGGGGACCACAGAGGAACCGGGCCCATCTAGGGTGGTGGCCTTCAGGCCCCAGAACCACCTTCCTGTTTGCCTTTGCTTCTCCTTATTCTTCCCTGTTGTCATTTGCTCCTCCCTCTCCGAGGCCATTATCTGTGCTTTGCTTCCCAGAGCCCGGTGTTCCATGTCCCTGGTCATTTCCGGGTCCATTCCCCCTGCAGAGCCTGAAGATAGGCCTAGCCAAAGAATCTGCCTAGCTCACCTCTTTAACTCTTTCCAAACTAGGCAGCTAAGCTGACACCAGGGATTCCAGTAGAAAGGTCCAGATCAGGACCACATCATTCGCCAGCTCTATGATCTCGTACACATCGCCTCATGTTCCATGCCTCCCTTTCTTCCCCCTTCAAAGGAGAACAGTCCTCATATAAGAGTAATGTACAATGAGTCTCAACTGGGACCTGGCAGACTTCCTCATCAGCTCTCAGCATCCCTCCACTCAACAAGGAAAAGATGCAGAGTCTCAAAGCTTAGGAGAGAGTTCTTGAGATGATGAGAGAGAGCCATTGAAGTTACGATGATTTACTTCAGATCTGGAATGGAGCAGTGCTGTGAATGTTTTTGAGCTGCTGGGATGATGAAAGACGTTAGCAGCTGCCCTTGTGGAGATAGGAATATAAAAGTATATCAACGGTGGAAGTAGCAGTGGTCATGATAGAGATGGCTATAGTAATAGTTTAGTGCCAGTGGTGATGGAAACGGTGTCTTGGATGATGATAATAATAGCAGCATCAGCAACATTATTGGTGGTAATACAGCACTAAAGGTGGTGGTCATAGTACTTGCAGCATAGAGAACTATGACTATGCTCTGTGGCAGATGTTACTCAACCCTTTCAGGGACCATTTCCCTTCCTTCTCCATCTGATCTTCGCAAGATCCAGCCTCTACCTCAGCAGTACCCACTGAAAAGTAGACATCCCCTCAGCAGCTCCCAGACAGTTTGTGATGGACAGTATGTATCTGTTTAAGGAAGGTAAGCAGGGTACAATGCCAGCCAGAGAAAGGATGGCCTAATCATCCAGTCATGTAGGGGTATTGTGTTGTTTCATGGTAAATAATTGTCCCACCCACTGGCTTAATAAAAAGCGCTGATTGGCCAAAGGCAGGCAGGAAGTGTGGGCGGGCTACCAGACTAAGAAAACCTCTGAGAACAGGAAGCACAGATCAGAATGCCAGAGAGAAGCCAGAAGAAGCAGAGGACAACCATGCTGCTGTGAGAAAAGGTACCGAGCCCCATGGCTGAACAGGAAGAATCATGGGTTAGATGAAGGGTAGAGAGCTAGCAGGTTATATGCCTGGGCCTGAGGCTGATCAGCCTAAAACTATTGAAAGCATCTGTGTGTCTCTGTGGGTCTGCGGGTCTGTGGGCCTGCGGGTCCTAACAGGCAGAATGCCAGAGAGAATGCCAGAGAGAAGCTGCAGGAAGCAGAGGACAACCATGCTGCTGTGAGAAAAGGTACCAAGCCCCATGGCTGAACAGCAAGAATAATGGGTTAGATGAAGGGTATAGAGTGAGCAAGTTATATGCCTGGGCCTGAGGCCAATAAGCCTAAAATTATCATATGCATCTGTGTGTCTCTGTGGGACTGTGGGACTGCGGGTCTGCGGGTCTGCAGGTCTGGGGGTCTACGGGTCTGTAAGTCTGTGAGCCTAGACCTTGAGGTTAGGCCCAAAAGTCCCGGCCAGGAGCCTCCTACTACACAGCCATGCTTCTCGGAGCACACTAAAGAGTCTTTGGTGTACAGCATGACCTGGCATTCAGAGTAGTGATGGTGCCTCTAGGCTTGGAGGCTGACAAATTGCTGTCAGGATGATCAAGTTCTCATAAGCTGTTGGCAGCCAGGGAATCCAGAGTTTAGAGTCTTTGAGGCAGTGGTCCTACAGTTTGCCAAAACTTCCCTGTGGTCTGCATACGTCTAGAGGTAAGATGGCGGCCAGTTTCTACTCAGTTCTCCTGCACCAATAGTTATCTTTATCTTTATGATACTATGACCAAATATCCGATGCAAGTAGCATAAAGGAGAAAAGACTTATTTTGGCTCATGGCTCCTGGGATACAGTCTACGGGGTAGAGAAAGCATGACAATAGAAACAGCCTACAGCTTATTGGCAGTGGCAGAAGGCAACTGGTCACATCAAAGCAGCTGGTTACATTATAGCAGCTGCTCAAGAAAAGGACATCTTGACATGAAATGGAACCAGGGGAGGGTTGCAACCTTCCAAGACCTGTCTTCAATGACCCATCTCTACAGCTATTACTCCTACCCCTGAAGGGGTCATGGCTTCCCCAAAGGTGCCACCAGCTGAGGAACAAATGTTCAAACACACAAGCCTAGAGTGGGGACACATTTCCCAATGTAACCCCCCCCCCAAACTCCCTCTATCACCAACAGTCTGGTTGTCATACCTTATTCTAAATCAGCCTCTTGTGGTGGTTCGGTGCCCTGAGAGCTTCCTGAAGATGATTTGCCATTCATTCATACCTGATCTCAGGTACCATCTTTAATCTCTTATGATAGAAGCTTCTCCCAGCAGAAAGGTCCCATACAAATTCATTTAATCCTATCTTCTTAAAAATATGATTTTAGGAATGGGCAGAAGAGTCAGTGGTTAAGTACTTGCTGAGTAAGCCTGAAATCTAGAATTCAGCTTCCTAGAAACCACACAAATGCTGAGTGGACATGCAGCCCACCTGTAATTCCATTGTTGGAAGGTGGAGAGAGGAAATCTTCAGAACAAGCTAGCTAACCAAATCAGCTGTATTGGTGAGCTCTGGCTTCATTGAATGATGTGGGCAAGTGAGAGAGGATAATTCCTGACATTGACCTTGCTCCTCCATGGATATGCACAGGAATATGCACACACATGCAAGCATGTATACTCATACACATGCAATCTATAAATACTATAATCTAATTCTTAGTGATGGACAAGAGAGACATGTGAAGCCACTCTTAGTCAAAAATATAGTCTTGCTTCACTTAATGACCACTACTAAGATCCATTTTCCACATGTGTAGGCATAATTATCATTGTATTTATCCCAAAGTATTAAACAGTTAGCTAGGGCCATGATATGCTTAAACACTGAAAGACCACTGGATTATACTTTATAAGTGAAACAATTTTATCTTCAAATTGATATTGGCATTCAGATTTCATGTTTTCTGTCATAACTATCTCTCTACTGGAACTCTGTGCTTGAATATGAGTCTTCGGTTATTCTTTCCGTATGAGTTAGTTACAATGCAACTTAAAAATTCGACACATGAAATAAAAGGTTGGTTTCTTTCTTTCTTTTTGCAAAACACTGAATTCCTTTATCTTTTGACAAATTCTATACAAGACAGTCATTTCAGTGTGCTTAGCTTATCAGAATCACTCATTTCATATAACTTAGAGAGTTAAGCAAAGTGGCATCTTGCTCTTTTATATCTTTATTTACTGCTAACACAATGAATACATTTAATCTATGGATATTTTTCCTCCCTTCTGTGGATTCTCTCTTCTTTTCCCTCCTTACTTTACTATTTCAATCCAAGATTCTTGATGGTTTCCCACAACTTGTTGCATAGATTGCATTTACATTGTGTTTCAATTATAACAAAATATTCTCTATGCTCATTTCTTGCCTGCTGTTTCTACTTATATTTTAACGTGTGTTTAAATAGTTTATTGATGAAGTGTATTTGAGTGAAATATTTTTCTCTGTGTTCTGTATTTAAAATGATTTTCCTGTTGCATACATTAATTCTTCATCCATAATATATCCATAATACCTCCACTTAAATTATTTTTTAAATTACTTTTTTTTTTTTAATTTAGTGGGGACGGGCCATGCTAAGGGGAACATGTATAAGGAGAGAACACCTTTGGGGAGTTGGTTCTCCTCTTCTACCACATGGGTTCTGGAATTGAACTCAGATCACGAGGTTTTGTGGCAAGTTTTTATACCCATCTTGCTAACCCTAGATTATTTTTATATCCAGTTTCTAAATCTTCAATATACTTATAATTTACTTTACTATATAGTATGAGAAGATAGCTTGATTTTTAAAATAAATAGCAAGTTTTTGAAGAAACTTGTCCTAAAACCTGTCTTTTTCTGTGGTTGTGGCAAATTTTTGGTTTGTCTTACACACACACACACACACACACACACACACACACACACACTCACACACACACACTCTCACACATACACGCACACATCTGTTTCAAGTATACCTAACTTCATTGATGTATGCATTCATTGATATAACTCTGTAGCTGCAGCTTTATGAACAATTTCTGTATTTTTAAAGCAACTGTCTTAACTTTTGCTTTTCCAATTAATAAGAAGCGACTGAGGTCCCTCAGTTGGAAGAAAGCTTACACAGCATACATGAATCCCTGGGTTCAATCGCCAGTACCACACAAAAAGGGCGTATTACTACTTGTCTGCAATTCTAGTACTTCCTGGAATCAGAAAATTAGGAGTTCAATGTCATCATTGATTACATAGTAAATTCAAGGTTAGCTTGAAGTACAAGAGACCCTGTCTCACAAAATCTATAGATAAGCAGGTAAATTGATAGATAATAGGTAGGTAAGTAGAAAATAGATAGATGTGCTATATATAAATAAATGCCTATTAGACAAATATATAGAGGAAAAATAAACAGAGAGATGATGAATAGACATGAACAGCAAATATAGAAGATAGATAATACACAGAATGGAGATAAATAAACAGGTAGGCAGGAAGACAGAATGAGAGCTGATCCATAGACAGACTTTTCTTCTCTTAACACGGTTTTCAAAACAGAATACACATTTGAAAGCCAGAATTACAGGATGTAAATTCAGTTTGTGAACTGGAGGACTGAGACCCCAGCTGCTCATCTGTGAAATGGAGTTAATGGGTATATCTGTAACACATGGATACTGTAGGACCCTCCACCAGACCAGGAGATCAAGGTAGAATTACAGCAAGTGCTCAGCCAACCACCATGGCCATTCTGAGGTTCCTGGGTTTCACGTTCCTTCCCTGACCAAATCTGGTGGGTAAAGAGATGCCAGCTGTCTCTCTGGCACCCAGGGCACCTGGGTTTGAATTCTGCTGCTTGGACATTTCAAGGCAGCAGATCTCATGGCATCCCAACAATTTCTAGGAGCCATCTGTTCTCAAGTTCATGTGCAGCAAACAGCAACCTGTTCCCACTTGAAAGACTGATGTGTTCAAAGTAGAAGGGGGTGGTGGAAGCCAGAGCAGAGTTCTTTCATGGCCAAGTTTGGTAGGGAATAGAAGAATGCTGATTCTGGCCTTGACAGTCAACACCCCTGGCTTATTGTTGTGACCTTAGTATTTCACTTAATTCCACTATCTATTGTTTACCTGCCTATCTTCGTCTGTCTACTGTCTGTTTGTCTTATCTATCCACCAATACACCCAGACATTTAACTCTCTGTGAAGTGAGCTTTACAGTAATGCTTTCCCTTTGGGACATTTGTGAGAAGAATGCATAAGACTCTTACCATCACTACTTGCTAATTACACATACTGGTAGGAGTCATACAGGCAGATGATGATGGTGATGGTGATGATGATATTCATCAGGGATCATATGCATCTGGATATATTTTGTAGAGCATCTCAGAGGAGGCTGTATTTTATCCAGCACCCAAAAGTTGAAACAACACATTCAAGTGTGATTTTGTGCTATCTCAAAGCATGTTTGAGCTGTCAATGGATTCACCAAATAACCTATTTATCATTTGATAGGTGGTACTAATTTGCTGAGTTGAGTATAAGCTCATCTCAGGATTTTAGAGATGTTCAGAGATGGTGAACTTCTTGGTATACACACACAGAGAGACACACACAGACACACACACACACCTTGGGCAGTTGCATAATGATGGATCCAAGTCTAAAGTATAGCAAAGTGTTCTGTACCAATATCCATTTTGATGTGTGAGCCTTTTGTGTTCTTAACAGGCAGAAACTGGCAGTGAATTCTATCTTCTAAAAGTTCATAGACTCTGTGTGGCTCAAACTTCTAAAGAATATGCTGACCATGCAAGATTCCCAGTTACTACATTGTATTGTGAAAAGCGTAGGACCAGGGTCTCTCATACCCACCAATCATCCCACTTATTTCTCTCTCCTCTGTTTATCATCTTCTATCTGCATGCCTACTTATTACTGGCCTGTCTGTCTGTCTGTCTGTCTGTCTGTCCTGTGCTGACTAGTTTGTGTCAACTTGGCACAAGCTAGAGTCATGTGAGAAGAAACTTCACTTGACAAAATGCTCCACCAAATTGACCAGTAGGAAAGCCTCTGTGCATTTTTTGATTGATGATTTACATGGGAGGGTCCAATCCGTTTGGGGGTGGTGTTACCCCTAAGAAGATGGTCCTGGGTGGTATAAGGAAGCAGTCTGAGTGAGTGAGTAAACTGTTTTTCCATGGCTTCTGCATCAGTTCCTGCCCCACGTTTCTGCTCTTCCATCCCTGGACAATGTACAACAATGTATAAGATGAACTAAGCTCTCTCCTCCCCAGGTTGATTTGATCTTTTTTTTTTTTTTATCACAGTAATGGACTAAAATATTTTCTTCCTTTTAATTGTTTACCAACCTGTTATTTGTTTACTTTTCTATTACCTGTTTATCCTCTACCTACCTGTCTTTCATTTCTCTGTATCTGCCTATCTGTCTAGTTAACTATTATTGAGATATCACCAATCTATTCATCCATTCACCTATATGCCATTTATCATCTATCTGTCCATCATTTATGTGCCTAACTCTGTCACCTACCTATTTGATCTGTTGTCTACTTATACACATACTTTCTATTTACTTGTCATTTGTACTTCATCTACATATCTTTACTTCTATCCATCCATCCATTCATTGACTTAGTATTTATTGAATACCAATTATTTGCCTAACATACGTAACTCATAGATGACTTGAATATGGTCTTGATTTTGTAAATGTGGTGTTCATTGAGAGGTGTATAGATGGATAGTGAGGTGTCATTCTATCCTTACCCTTAGAAAACCTTTCCAGTTTTTTTAGATGTTAATTTTACTGATTCTCTCTCTCTCTTCCTCCCTCCCTCCTTCCCTCCATGCCCCCTCCTTCATGCCCCACCTACTTCTTGTCTATCCCTTCTTCTTCTCTCTTTACTTCTCTATCAGAAGGAGGAACGGGGGCTGGAGAGATGTTCAGCAGTTCAGAGCACCTTCTACTATTGCAGATGGCCAGGTTTAGTTTCTATCTCCCACACTGGGCTTCTTACACTCTTCTGTAACTCAGATCCACAGATTTAATGCCTTCTTATGGCCTGCAAGGACTATTTCATGCCCATGGTGCACATACACTCATGCAGGAACATACACACACTTACATATAATCAAAATATCTTTAGAAAGAGCAAGGTAAACTAGGCATGGTGGTGCACATCTTTAATTCTCAGTACTTGGGAGGCAGAAATAGGTGAATCTGAATTCAAGGCCAGTCTGGTCTACATAGTAAGTGCCAGAATATCCAGAACTGTGTGTTACATGAAGAAACCCTGTCTCAAAAAACCAACCAAATAACAAAGAGAAAGACGAGAATTTCCTGTGCGGTTGGCATGGTTGTGATGCCAGCTGTCTTTATTGAGATTTAGACTAATAAGCTTGAACATAAGGACATCTATTAGAGTCCACTCACTTTCTTTACTATGTTTGTGTATGTTTTGTATAAAATAGAGAAGGGTAAAGACCTCTGAGAACTCTTTGAGATTGGCCTTTTGTTAGCAAAGTGATCAAAATAGGGAGACACAAAGAATTGCTCTGTAAGGACTATAGATGCGCGACGAGGGGATGACTCCATGCTTGTTGTATGAGAAACTGACTTCAGAGCCCCAGAAGCCAGGTTTCAAAAGCTGGCCAATATAGTCTTTGCCTGTATTGCTAGGGCTAGAACTGAGGTATGAAACAGAAGCAGAAGCACCCAGGGCCTAACTGGGCCTGTCATCCTGGTCAAAATGAGGAGTCCAAGTTCAGTGAGAGACATTGTATCATCAAATAAGCCAGAGAGCAGTAGAGGAAGATACCTAATCATTCTCTGCCTGGCCTCTGCACGTGAATACATGAGTATACATGTGAACACACAGGTGCATACACATACAAATGAAAAGATACATAGAAACAGATAACTCTTCCAGTGACAAAAGTCACAGTCTTTGGGGGAACTTGACAAGTAATTCTCTGGCTAATATTCTTCGTTCCTGACTTTAGTCCAACTTTCATACAAAAGAGCCAGAGGAGACAGATAAATATAGAGAGAAAAGAGAGAAACGAAGACACTAAGTTGTCCCAAAGGGCATTCCTGTATTAGTCATCTTATAAAAATTATATGTACCACAGAATATCTATTTTTAGAGGCCAGGAGGTTATGTGAAGCAGTTCAGATGTCGGCAAAGACCCATAGGCTGGCTCCCAGCAACGATATCGGATATTTGGGTATTTGTTTGCTTTATTTTAACTGTGTATGGCTGGTCCTGACCACATGGACATGTTGGCCACTTGGGATGGTGTGACAGGACATACCTCTGACTTCAAAGATATCTGAGGCACTAAGTCATTCTTTTGCGTTACTTTTGTCTACTTTCTAGGCCTGCCACTGCACACATACATGTGCACACGTACACACACACATGCACGAGAGAGAATGTTAGTTCATTTTTAGACCTCTGTACTTCCAAGCCTTAGTGATGCAGACCCTCTTGACTCTCATACAGTATGAATTCAGCTTCAGCCACAGGAGTGGAGAGGCGGCTTAGTTGTGCAAAGCATTCGTTGCTCTTACAAAGGAGCCAGGTTTGATTCACAAGACCTTACATCCACCTGTAACTCCTGCTCCAGGGGATCTGACACCCTTTTCTGGCTGTCATGGACATCCACATACTGGTGGTATAGATGTGCATGGACTCATATGAGTAAATAAAAAGAAAAATAATTTTTTTCAAAATAATTTATTTCTTGGGGGAGGTTGTTTGTTGTCTTGCTTTTTGTTGGACTTGGTTCGTTTTTGATAGGGTACTATGCAGACTAGGCTGGCCTGGAGGAAATGGGAAAGGGATCTGTTCATTTCATTGAATCTGATCAGTCCCCAGAGACCACTATTTCTAACTTTTGAGTCTTGTCTGATTTCGTAGAGACTGGGCCATTATTAATTCTCTTCTGGGCACAGAATATGCAGAGTACAAATAAATCAGCAATCCAGGTGGAAATGAGCCGCCTCTGAAATGTGACCCCTTCTCATCTACTGGGCAGCGGTTTCTCCTTTTCCTTCTTCATCTATCAAAACTCTCATACAAGTTGGTTCTCAGAGATCAAACTCTTATTTGCTTACAAGTCTCCTCCAGCAATTGGCCATGACTCTGAAATGAGGATACCGGGAAGCTTGGAGACAGCAGAAGCAGGCAGGGCTGGCCTTGTGCCCGTCAACTTCTCTTCTCCTTGACTATTCTCAGAACAGTGTTGGAGCCTTTGCCCATCCCACACTCCAGTGAAGTAAATGGAGAGTTGTGTGAGAGTATATGCCTGAATTTTCAACCCTGGGGAGGCTGAGATAGAAGAATCATAAATTCAAAACTAGCCTGAACTACATGGCAAAATCCTGCCTCAAGCAAAGAGGTAAGAAGCATTTAGTACTTGGAGAGCCAGATGTTACTGAGTCAAGTTTGTCAGACTTAGCAGATGAAGTAACAAGATACCTGGTTCAGTTTGACCATCAGAATGCAACAGCTGTATTTTGGGTAGAAACAGTTCCTATGCAATGCTAGGATCTGCTTATAGTTTCTTATTTTTCTGAACCTCAGATGTGAACAGGAAATCTGTACTTTGTCTAACATCCTGGTATGTATCTTCTTCAGTGGTACTCTGATAGCTCTGGACCCACTCATGTGCTTTTCCTGGCCATAGAACGCTTAGGAGTCAGGGTTGACCCTCTTGTCTCCTACACCCCACTGTGTCTGTCTCCTTATGCTTTACATAGCCTAAAGATTTCTATTTTAGGAAGTACATTCCTGATGCTTGTAAGAGAGAGAGGTTGCTTTACCCTACCCTTCTCCCTGTGTTTAATAAATTTCTTGAAAACAAGAAAACCTTGATGCTACCTCTGAGTAATGTCCAGGTCAGGGAAGGATTGTAAAATTTCCACAGCAACAGAAGTAAGACATCTGTTGGCAGCTGTTTCTCCCACTACGTGGACCTCATTGGCTTTGAACTCACAGTCCTCCGGCATCAGCTTCTCCAGTGCTGGGATCACCACCATACCCCACTCTCCAATTACTTCACTGGAATGTGGGGTAGAAATAGGCCCCAGCTCTTTTCTGAGAATAGCTCCTGATCCCTCTGCCATTGCTTCCCAAGTGCTGGGATTACAGGTGTGCACCACCATGCCTGACTGTCCAATTACTTGAGCAGAATGTGGAGCTGAACAGGACTCTGTTCTGAGAATAGCCCGTGTGAATTTCATCCCCCTGACCCTGCAGACACTTGGCCAGGCAGAGATCTGAGAAAATTAGAGCTTGGAGGATTGTGACTTGACCAAAATCTTATTGGCGGAACGAGCCCACAGCTGTCCTGGTTTCCTGTCCTCTGACACTTCCCTCACTCTCCTTGCCTCTCCCTAACGGACAGATGCACATTTGATTCAAGTGTCTTTTCTAGCCACAGAAAAGTGGCTGGAGGAAAATCAATGACCATTTCTCCTGTACTTTGAGTATAGTGAAGGAAGAAACTGAGAGTTTTTAAAAAGTCATTGAGACTTAGTTCACCATTAATTCATTGTGTTAAGACAGCGAAGAAAGTCTGCATAACTCAGGCAAAAGTAAAAGTCATTTCTTCAGTCACTAGAAAAGCTTTGATATACATTTGTGTCTCTTTTGTTTTATCTATTTCACTAAATAAATGAATAAATAAAACGAAACATTCTTTATGGAATTAGTAATATTCTTAACTATTTTAAACACTTTCTTCCATCTAACCTACTATGCATGCACTACCCCAAACATCTTCAATGCTTTTATCACAATGACATTTATGGCCTAGGGATGCTGCTCAGTTTAAAGAGTGCTCACCTCACATATGCAAAACCATGGGTCCAGTCTTCAGCATGGGGTAAAGCATGTGTGGGGGCCTGTCCCCTCCAGCACTAGAGAGAAGGAGCTTTGAGACCAGGCTAGCCCTACTCTGATGCCTTCGTATTGTATACAACAACAACAAAACCCTTGTGTTTGAGGCTATACCTAGCACATGCACTCAAGACACTGAGACAGGAAGCTCAAAAGTTCAAGGTCACATTCACAGGCCTAATAGGTTGAGGTTAAGGAAAGATTCTGACTTTAAAAAAAAATGAGGTGTCAGCATTTTCTAATAGAAGCCATATAAATATCTAAATTGCTCGGCAACCCAAAACTTTTGAGTAAGACACCATGCTGCCCATAGAAAACCCATAGCAGGCTTCATGCAATGACCGGTCATGGTGAAAATACAGGGGTGTTAAAAGTACTACTTAAAATTATTTTTCTTTGTAGGCGCGAGGAGCATCTGCATCTGGATTGAAGTGTTTTGGCTAAGGAATGCTCTACCTGTAGTTATATATTTCTTTTCACCTCTTCAGATCTGCATTGTATATCTCCATGTTTGTTTTTTGAGATGGGATGTTGCTATGTGCCCTTAACTCATGATCATCCTGATTCAACCTCATGAACACCTGGGTGATGGCATGTGCCCTCCTCTCCTGACTGAGTGTGGCGGGCTCTGAGCCTGAAGGTGCATTTCCAGGTCACCAGTGAGGTGGTACAGGACAGTAGGAGAGGCCCCTGTGTACTTACTGTAGATGAGCATGGGTCTCTAGTGTTTGACTACTTACAAATCCTTAGGAAACACATTCTATTTTTCCTTTGATTTTTATTTTTGCATGTATGCGGTATATATAGATAGAGATAGAGATAGATATAGATATAGTGTGTGTGTGTGTGTGTGTGTGTGTGTGTGTGTGTGCGCGCGCGCGCGCGCAGAGGCCAGATGTTGGCCTTTGGTTTCTTCTTCACTCACTTTCTGCGTATTTGACTAACTTAGGCCTCTTGGAGATGGAACTCACTGCATACTCTGGATAGCCAGCTTGTCCTAAGATTCTTTACCACAGTCTCCTAAGAATTTCAATGACAGATAGGCTCCATGCCTGCCTACCTTTTGAGTGGGTTCTGGAATTCAAACTCCAGTCCTCACAGGCAGAGTTTTCCCAGAGCAGTCATATTTCTGTCTCAGTTGCTTTATATGAGGAATGTGAGTCTTGAGATGTGTCCTCTAGCTAGAAGAAATGTAAAGATTGTAAAGGATGTTAAAACAAAATGTTTTGAGGCATCTTCAAGGTTGGACGCTCCATCATTACATGTCATTATTAACTTACTTGGTTGGGTCTCACTTGAGGTGGAATCTGGGGCTTCTTTTATTGTTTCTAGCTCTTTAAGAGAAAAGTATTTCTCCTGGTGCTTGGAGAACACAACATTCATCATCCCTGATCTGAAATTAACTTAAAATAACATTTACCAGTGCTTAGATTCTATGCCCCCATCGATGCCTTCAACCAACATTCTTAAAATGTCAGTCCTCCACTAGATACTTATACAAATTTTCCTCCATTTAACCTTTACAGAGCACCCTCTGAGAGATTATTAAATTATCATGGTTATTATTATAAATGCTTCTTTTAAAAACATTGATTTGGGAACAATTACAGACTCACAAGAAGTTGCTAAAATGGCGCATGGAGTCTGTTTCCTGAATGTTCCCTTGTGGGGAATTTTTTTCTAGTTTTTGCTTTCTATCTCTGTTTGTCTGTCTTTATATTAAATGCATAAGGGAAGTGAGGTGTGGAATAGCTAATCTTCAAGTTTCTAGCTAGGGAAGGGTAGTGACTGGTTTAACTTTTTACCTGCATTTGCCCAGGGCAAGGTGGCACCAATCTATGACATCCCAGCTGGAGGTTGGAATTTCTCACTCTAGGCCTAGCCTTTCCAGCCCATTTCTATCTGCCTCAGGGTGCTCATGGTGGAGCCATTCACGGACTTCTAGCTGCACTATTCATCTGGGGGAGGAAATCAGCTTGGCTCATTAAAAAGACAGGTAAAAACAGAATTAGAAACCCCTGATGGCTCCATTTCCCCCCCCCCCCCCGCCCCCATGGCTATTCAGCAGAGCTGGGGAGACCTGAATATGCAAAACAGACAACTCTGAGAAATCCTCACATTTCTGAGAACCACTGAGTAGTTAGTGGTTGTAAATGATGAAGCCAACGAAGGCCAATTTCAGTTTCACAGTCTGGGATCATTCTATCAATAATGTGCAAAAACACATGCATCCATCCAGAGCTCTGTTCGAGTTGCAGGCTCGGCAAGCTTCCCTCTTTCTTTTTCCTACCTTCAAAGTGGTATCTCAGAGCCTTAAGTCAAACTGTGTTTTATTACGAGAATAGGCTATTTGAGATGCAGTTTGACATTACCCAGAGCCAAGCCCAGCTGTCGCTCTGCCAAGACCCTTCATGCTGAATATGGATTTCAGTATGTAAAGAGAACCCCCGCTCTTTGCTCAGTTTTGCTTGGCTTGGATGATTTTGCCCAGTCACTACCATAGCGGTAAGATTTTTTTGTTGGTGTTTTTTTTTTTTTTTCCTTAGCCAAAAGCAAGATGATTTCCTGGCTGCTGGGACAGCCTCTGTTGATCCTGTGGGTGGTTCACAGAAGCTAGAAGCATTCAACCACAGAAGCTTGGCTTCCCCCTCCGGGAACACCATGCCAGAAAATCAGACCACTGTTCAGTGGAATCACCAAGAGAAGGGGGCGAAATACTGCTGGGAGCTTGGAGTGAACGTAGCCAAGGAATTCAAGGGGACAGAGAACACTGTTTGGATATGACATCCTTAGCAACTTGACCTGGAGGCTCAGATTTCATTTCAGTTTTAAAGCTCTTGCCGTACACCCTATTGGTCTTGAAACAATATGTGACAGGTACCATCTTAACAGACAGACCCTCTCAGGTAGCTCTTCCAACCCTCTTCACAATGTTCTTCACACTGTGAGATTTTTACAAACTCCCACCCCGAGCTTCTCTGAAAGGTGCCACCAGTGACAGTGACCAAATGATAGGACCCATCTGGGTAATAACATCCCAGACAGCCTGTCCTATGAGGTCACTCGGAGTTGGCATTAGAAAATGACCTGGGTGGGGAAGAAAGCTCTCCCCTGCCCCTGCAGGAAAGGAGAATAAGGCTCAGCTTTGCCAGCAGAGGACGTAGAACAGCTGGATGACTCCTTTTGTTTCAGACATTTGTCCCTCTATTCTCAACATTATTTAATTCCTCTCAAAAAAGATAAAAAGGCCATCTTAGAGCTACATTTAGAGAAAATTTAAAAAGTGAGATTTTATATAAAAATTGTAAAAGCATGGGGTTAGAGAGATGGATCAGTGTTAAGAGTGTATACCGATCTTACAAGAGGAAGGACCAAGTCTCAATTTCCAGCACTGACATCAGACAGTTCATAACTTCCTAAAACTTCAGTTCCAGGATATCTGATAGCTTCTTCTGGCATCTGTGGCCACTATCTGAAACAGGCATAGACAGACAGACAGACAGACAGACAGACAGACAGACTCACACACACACACACGCACACACACCCACACACACTGGATAATTTTTAAAGGATAGAAGAGAGGAGAGAGAATAAAGAAGAAAGGAAATAGGCAAGTTCACCAACTCACTCCAACTGAGCTTCTCTTGAAAGCCGGGATCCCCATGGCACTGGAGTTAGCTTGTCCTGCTTCATACAAACTTACTGGTGAATTTTCTGAAAATTTGGAGGCTGTCATTAGGCAAAGCTAATGTCAAACCATGAAAACCTGTGAACAGATCACTTCTGTCTTTAAAGTGTATCATATACGTTCCAACTAAATGCAACAGCACATTATACCATTATGTATGTGTTTGTTGTGTAGATGTGTTGTTACTCACAAACGTCAAGTGTGGTCTTTCCAAACCATGTTTGATGTCTTCAAAGTAGCTTTAAATTGCCAATACTAGTAATGCATATACCACAGGTAAATACTATAAATTAAGGTTTAAATCTTAGTGTCTCTCCCCCCCTTCATTGTGAGTGTGTGAGATAGCAGCCAGTTGTCCAGCCTTCACCTGTTCTCTGCTAATTTACTAGTAATATTGTCTGATATTTAAAATAAATTATTGACCCTCTGGAGTCACGGAGATAAAAGTGCGCAGAGCATCTCCAGATATCCATATTATAAATCCACACATGTCCAAGGCAACAGAGACAATAACAAGATACAATTTGGTTACAGGCTGTTCTCTCTCATACTCTTTAACTTAAATTTAATAAATCATTATCAATGAATTAAGAACCTTTTGTTGATCAGATTTGGTCAACCAATAGCAAGGCAATTCAAATAAAAGCTGTTGTTTTCCTCAAGTGTCTCTAAGAATCTTCTTGAAGGATCCTAAAACTGTGCAGAATATGACTGCGGACAGCCATGCTTTTCCTATAGTATTCTTCCTTTATTTCTTAGTCCGTGAAATCAGGAATCATTACTAGAAAAGCCACTCATTCTTATATACAGTGAATTTTTTGTGACCCATATCTGAAACTTTTTCTAGAAAATCATTTACAGATATGATCATTCCAGAAGGCAAAAATTAAAAAAAAAAATTTCCCCCACCCCCAAATTGAGCAGCTTTCTGTTTAAATGAAGAGAGTCAGAACTCATCTCATGAGAGAGCAGCAGTCAAAAGGGCTTCTCCCACTCAAGGGTCCACAGCTCTACTTTAAAGGGTTTTGAAAAGCTCATAATGTCTTCATCCTTTTAATCTTTCTTTACCTGGAACAATTTATGTGCTTTAATTGTGTTTTATTTTGTTTGCCTTCTTAATTGATCAAATTGCTGTAAATATTGAAAGAAGAAGAAGAAAAAAACAGGCACAAAACCAATATATTAGACCTTTGTTGCCTCCTGGAGGACCAATCTGCCCCTCCGGGTTTGTGGCCACAGACCTGGCCATGTTTTAATTTCTGTCCTATTCACTGTTCTTAAGGTCCTAGACTATCACTTTACCCCAAACATCCATCTACTATTGGAGGAGGCGGCAAAGCTCTGCATAGCTATTTATTTTAAGTGCCTGATTAAAATTTCATGAAAACAGGAAGTCAGGGGAAAAGAATAGATTGCAAGAGCAATGAAATCCGGGGCTTTGTAATTTTTAGCTCACAGGGAAAAAAAAAGCGTTAAATCGTAAGGAAGGTATATTTTCAGAATCACGCTGTGGCCACTAATGGCGTATTTTGTCACTGGCCAGGGAGCTAGGAAACTAAGAATGGGTCCAATTTTTAAAATCTTATTACACACTTTTGCTCTCATTTAGAAATTGTCACCTCAGAGTAACCTGATGCTGTTCTACTTAAAGCCAACCTCGGTGGCTGTATCCGTGTGCATGGTGACCAGGTTGTCTTCTGTTTAAGCAGATAGCCACGATGTCCACACACAGTTGGATGGTGCAGGATCCGTCCACTGCCTAAGAACTTAATCTTATCTAATTCCCATATCCAATGGGATAAAGAATTTGAGGGAGAGCAAGTAATGATATATCCTCTTGCCGGATGATCACAGCATGATTTCCAGATTTAGTCAATGGGAAATAAGGTGGAGTTTTTATTGTTGTTTTTGTTTTGTTTTTCTCAAAAAAAAAAGTGTCTGTGCACATTCAATTGTAGAGGAAGTCAGAATCTGAAACAAAACAATACAGAACAAAACAAAGCCTGCTGTCCAAGTAAGAGCAGTGGTGGAGGCACAGGAAGGCTTTATGTCCCTGCCATCCTGCCATTGCTGAAACATCCAGGACTTGGGTGAATGAGAGCTGGCCACTGGGACCTTTTGGGATGCCCAGCTGAGCTCTCATTTAGCTGACCAGACAGGAATAATTGCAACAGGCTAATGGTTAGATAGATTTCATTTGCCAATCTCAAATAAATCCCCATCTAAAAAGCAAGCCAATCCCAGAGAAAGGTGTAATCCTTATGAGATAGAGAAGGCAAATCCCAGCAAAAGGGTAGAGCAGAGCCCCCAGCAAAGGCAGCAAATTAAGTCCCTTGCTGAAGGGCTAAGACAGTTAGATCTCCTTCTAGGCTTAGACTTCCTGCTTGCCCGTTGAAACTGACCTGAGTGGAGATCAGAGGGTTTGCAGCAGAAGAAAAAAAACCAATGGAGGATTCTGACTAGCACTGCTGGGTGCCAGGGAGTGCTTCTGAGTGGGACTGAGAGTAGGGAGGGACTGTCAGCTCCAGGAGAATAGCATGCATATGTCTTCCATGAAGTTTGGTGTCATTACATGCTGATTATCTCAGGAGCCTCACAGCAAAATTAGCCAAGACAACAGAAGTAAAGCATAATACAGTCTTCAAGGCCCCTCCAAGAAAATAATCACTTGATTGAGGTGATGGTTGGCTTTTGTTACTTCATGGACCTCAATGGATGATGATGATTCTGTGACCTTGGACCTCGCCAGAGTTACTTCATCTCTGTTCCTCCTATCCACTGAAGCATACTGTGCTCTGTCCTTGTCACCTCTGATACAAGTGGCTCACCTTTCCTTGTAATTCTTTACTTACAGTCAGACTTCCTGGACTCATGGGCTCTGTGGTTCCAATTTCTACCAAGTGGGGATAAGATAGTAATAATAATGGTGATGATTGTTGCTGCTGCTGATGGTGATGATGATGGTGAGGAGGAGGATGAAGATGACTGACAACAAGAGAAAGATAATTGTATCTGCACCGGACATACACAGACAGCATAGTAGAATAGCCATTCGTGTGCCTTTGACTTTGCATTAGGGGAGGCACAGATAGATGCATCAGAGAATGTGCACAGTCCTGTGCAAGTAAAGTCCTGTTCTATGTAGAGACTTCAGCATCTAAAGATTAAGGTAGCCATGAGGTACTGAAACCAATTCTCTTTTGGTACCCAGGGATAACTAACAAGTCATCATTAACATCTCAGTGCACTCAGTAATTCTTGTTCCCTACTTGAGTTGTATCACTACACCGTGTCTTGCCACAGTGGGTGTTTGGTAGTGAACCTTCTAGAATGAATGGATGGGTGGATACATTCATGCTTATAGATGTCTGCAAAAATTGAAATAACTAATAGATGTATAGATGTGAATTTTTTTTCAGATTCCCACAGATACAACATCATCTTTTCTATAATCAAGTCTGGTCATGTGTATGGAAAAGTCTTCTGTAGGCCTCTGTCTTCAGGGTGAAAGAAAACAAAATTTCATTGGGAATAAGAATCTGGAGTCACTCCTTGACTGACTATTCATATGAGAATAGCCCTGGCTAGGTAATTAACAGGCAAGGGAGGCTAGAAGATGCCACCTCTGGGCTCTAGTTAACACTATAACAATATATACCATCAAGCAGGATTGTTCCATGAATCAGAATGAACCCAGGGTGATTAGTGAAATGACTAGATGGTGGAAGATGCATCGTTAGGAAGTACTTTCCCCATGCTATGACTAACTATTCAGTATACCCCCATGTTCTTTCCTTTATTCCTGGGCTGGGAAAGATTTTGACACCGAAGACATCTTGTCTCACATTTTGGAATTTGGAAATCAAAACACAATCCTCACATGATTATAACTCTACTCAGATTCTCCAACTGGGTGGCATTTATGAGGCATGTGTCTTCAAGAAGTAGAGAGCATGGAGTGCCTCAGTCAAATCTGTCCTGTGTTTTAGCATGCTGCTGTATGAAATGAATTTTGCCCACAACTCCACCCTGCAACTGATCTCCATCCAAGAGGCATCTGCAGTACAACCCCAGACCCATGTCTACTCCCAGAGTTCTTAGCTGTTATCATGCTCACAGAACACACTTCAGTGTGGCCTTAGGTACATGAATGTGAACTGTGTGTCTGAGCCTTCATCGCTTTACTATGGACTGACTTTCAAGGAGCAATGTCCAAATGCCTGTTAGTGCCCCACCCTGTATCAAGCAGGAAAGAGTCCTTGGATCTACCAGACTGCTTCCATTTATTCTTCTAGGTCATGGTCCTTTCTACAGGGTGTGTGGTTAGAGGTTGTTCTATATCTGCTGCCCTAGAGGTGTGTGCCAGAAGTGGCTTCCATCCTTGGCAGCCTCACTCTTTTCTTCTGGGATAACTCAACATATTGTCCATGGGGATCATCCTAGTTTCCTTTGCAAAAGCAATTTGGGAAAGAAAAAAGTTTGTTTTGTCTTATAGCTCCAAAAATAGTACGTGGCTTTGGGGCAGTTTCTGTGGCAGGAACTTGAGACAGTGGCTTATGTCACACACGTGGTAGAGAACAGTTACAAGTGAATGCACATGTGTTCTGTTCTTGTGCTTAGCAAGCTTTCCCCTCTCTTGAATGGTTCAGGAAGCCCTTTCAGGGAATGGTGTTGCCCACCTAGATTGAATCTCCCACATCCACTGATTTTAATTGAGAGAATTTCCCCTGCAGACATGTCTGCAGGTCAAGTCAACATAAACACTCAGTTGAGACTTCTCTTCACCTGGCTCCTATGCTAGGGAGCTGAGAGTCTGATTCAGCAGAACAGACAGCACTAGAACCTTGGAGGGTCAGTGGCACACAGCAGAAGCCACCTTGATCTTAATTTAGGATCTGTATCTACGCAGCTGTGTGTCCTTGAGCTGTGTCCTTAACTTTCCTGAGTCTCACATATTTCTTCTAGCCCACTAGGCAGCCCTCAGGCTCTATGCATGGTGAAGTGGCATCTTCTCAGACTTCACTTCTGTGCAAGTACCATTTTCACAGCTCTTTCTACCACTGTAGGAGAGACGTGCCTTTATTTGCCTAGAGCCCAGCATTGTTTGTGAAGACTGAAGATGACTGTATTAACATCTCTCACATAGGATTGGGAAATAGAGATATATTTAATAAATTGCCCGCAGTGCCTTTTTCTCCCAAAAACAAAGCAATGAAAACCATTGGCGGTTATTTTACTCTATTTTGTAACTATTTGAAATGAACTCTTCTGCTGAGATCAGTATTATTATCTCTATTATAGTGTGGGGGAAACTGAGTATTAGAGTCACAAGTTTTACAAGTTCATTTTTCCGTGTGTGTGTGTGTGTGTGTGTGTGTGTGTGTGTGTGTGTGTGTGTGTGTGTGTGTGTGTGTGTGTGTTTGTGTGTGTGTGTGTGTGTGTGTGTGTGTGTTGGTGGTGGTGGTGGTACCTATGTCTGTGTATGCATGTGGCTGGGCACAAGTTGGCAATCTTCCCAGTACAAGAACTTGCAATGGAGGCGTTGGGAAGATGCCTTAAAGAGTTTGTGGAGTACATGCTTATGGATACTGTTAAAAAAAAAAAAAAAAAAAAAAAAAAAAAAAAAAAAAAAAAAAAAAAAAAAAAAACCCCTTCGGTAATAGTCTCAGTAACCATCTGCCTTATTCTTTTAAGACAGGGTTTCTTTGTAATCAGAAAACCACTACTTCTTCTAAGATGGCTAGCTAGAAAGCCTCAGGGAGTCTCCCCTTTCTCTGCTTCTCCAGTACTGGAATTATAAACACACTCACCATATCCAGCTTTTTATGTGGGTGCTGAGATTCAAACTCAGGTCCTCATGCTTGCTGGCAATCATATTAGCAGCTGAGCCATCTCTCCAGCTCCTTCATTGCAGCTTCTTATATTGGAAAGTTTGACAACTCAATGTGTGTGGCTGATGGTGAGAGGTTGCTAGGAATGAGAAGAAAGCTTTATTATTTTTCTTTCTGGGAGACTCAGAAGGAAAGAGGGTCTGGTTCAGGGTGGCTGGGAAGCTGCTCTAACTGGAATTCCAGAGTCCATAACAGGAAGAGCCCAGAGATCCTGTAGGAAATGTTTGCTGGGTATTAATGGTGGGCTAAATGCTGACTGTAGACTTTTCTCTTCCTCATCTACATTGGGGATCTTTACTTTTCCTTTTTAAAGATCAATGTGCTATACATTTTTCTCTGAAGGTTCATCTATTAAACTCACAGTGTTTAAGCTCAAAAGACCGTTCTCCACCGTGTAATTAACCCCCATGGGGTCCCATTAAAAGCCAATGATATTTTATGATTTTATTAACAAAAAGCAAACAGAAACAGTGTCTATGAAGCCTGGGCTTCAGATGCATCCTCACTTGAGCCCAAGAAGCAAACTTCAGGGGTTAAAGCTGAATTCTCTGTAATGATGTTCCTGTGTGACTGACAAAGTAATGTTAGGTACATTTTTTAAGACTCTGAACCTCCCCTTATTCATCTAACTGTGATAAGCAATGATGGCAGCACGTGGTTCCTAGGAACACTGTAAAGAAGCAAGGAGATCCCAGATACATCTCGGTCACTATTTAAATTCAGTCTACTTGTTACTTAGGCCAAAGTGTAATCTTCACTTGAGAAGGGCACCTGGGTGTTACATGCTCACTTCCAAGTCTGGAAGCAAGCTGGGAATGGCTAGGGGGAGTACAGCCCAAGACTACCCAAGATCAGGGTCGAGGTTATACCAGATCTGCTGCTGTCACGACCAGTATTCCCACTTATCTCTGAGTGGCCCCTGTGTTAAAGGGACTGACTAGAGTGCCTAGGAGAAGCCATTTCCAGGCCCTGATGCCTATTTCAGAAACCTGCCCACCAGAGGGGGCAGGATGAGCCGAAGGAAATGCTACCATGGACAAGAAGAATATGGCCTGGGTAACTCTCAGATCTGGAAAGAACTTAGCATAGCAAGGTACATGGAATGTACACTTACTTGTCAAGGGAGTCAGACTAGACACTCAAATGTCTTCTGGGCTATGAAAGATGTTGATCTTTACTTTCTAGCAGAAACAAGTCCATTGGAGTGTGGTCTGAGTCTGACTCAGATCCCCCTTTATGCTCACACCCAAAGAACACAACTCTCGGAAACATGTCCAGCTCGGAGCTACCCAGAGAGTACTCTTACCACCTATAAAGGCATCTCCTTTACCTCTTCCTGCCCCTTCTGATGGGCAGGATTTCGAACTGAGCCTCAGAGCCTGGAAATGGCTTGTCCAAATGAGTGTACATGCCTGCTGGACTGGTATCTCCCACAGGCTTTCTGAGGCTCCTCCCTTTCAACTTAGCCTGCACAAATAAGGAGCTCAAACGCACTGTCAGGGCAGGCCAGATTGGGATAGGAGAGCTTTTGGGATGGTCCAAAGCCCCAGATTCATTTCCACCTGTGATGTGAGCCCAGTCCTGGAAGAACTCTACAGCATATCATGTGAGCCCAAGGGTTAGGACAGGAAGTGTTAGCCAGCACAATCACTGCAGGGCAAACCGCAAGCAGGAAATCTGGGCACCCAAGAGCAGTGTCGCCCGGCTTGGATTCTTGCCAGGTCACCAGAGTGATAGTCCCTCCTTGACCCCCCAAGGCCAGTGGATTGTTAGCAGTGACGGGTGATAAGGAACTGTGCTTTGCACTACAGCAGACACTAAGGGGGTGGCTGCCGAGAAGACAGCATCGAGAGGCACCAACACAGCGGCTCATGTCCTCATTGATGGGGCTCATAACTCTTAAATGTAGCTTTCCTTGGCATTCTGCTTAGATAAGGCAGGTGGCAGATCCAGGTGCTTTCTCTTTATCTTGGGTAGGATTAAACTAGCCTCTGTGTTTGCACAAACACGCTAAGGCTACTTGCTTTAGACCTCATCTCATGGGACTTCTTCTGTCTTTAATGTTCCCAGGTCTCATGAATCCGGGCATGATAGTTTATGCTGTGGAGCGCTAGGCAAGCAATGGGCATCTTTTGTCCTCAGGTGATCAAGACAAAAGTCTTGAGATGGAAGTTATAACAATCAACCAAGATAACAGACATGAGGAACTTAGGAAAGTAGAATAAGCTTAAGATCATAAACACTGCTATCATACCATTTTATGGATCTTCTACCTTTAAACAATTAGAGTCCTTAGGTTTTTTTTGTTGTTGTTGTTGTTTCAATTTATCTGTGTGTGTGTGTGTGTGTGTGTGTGTGTGTGTGTGTGTGTATGGTGTAGTGTATTTAGGTATAAAAATAAACAGGCTGTATAACACACTTTTATCACCATTGTATGGATGAGAATACAGAGGCCAAGAAGCGTTCCCAGAATGAGGCAGCTTCTCAGAGCTGGTACAGGCTCAAAGCCACTCCAGCTGACTACAGAACATGAATATCTGACTACCACCAAGTACTCTGTCACTGAGCCACATTCCCAAAATTCTTATAATTTTTATTTTGGAGATAGGGTCTCGCTGAGCCTCTAAGGTTGACCTTGAACTCTCTCTGTAGCTCAGGTAGACCTTGACCTCATGATCCCCTGCTTTAGCCTGCAAAGCAGCTGAGGTGATGTGATGGAGCTTCACCACTTATTTGGTAATTTGAAAGCAGAACCAAGTGGAAGTGGTTGGTATCTGTGATTTTCATCCTGTGGAGAAACCCGGCCTCAGGTAGGCTCAGAGCCAAGGTACTGAGATGAGAAAAGAGCCTTTGTGGTTTCAGATTCTGCTGTGGAGGGTGATGGACAAAGTCCTTGCTGGTGTTGGTAGATGCCAAGTGGCCAAAACAGACAGTGAATTAAAAAGAGCAGTGTTTCATGGATCTGAAGAAAAGAAACTTTTCATTCACAGAAACTAGGAGGTTCAGAGAGGAAAAGCTTTGGGATTCTTCTTGGCTCATGAGTCTCAACACTGCTTAGCTATGTCCAATTGTGTTCCGAGAAAACCCTAGAAGGCTGGGAAGGCAGATTAGTGGTGTAACATTTGCCTAGCATGTACAAGGCCTTGTGCTCATGAATTGGACAGGGAAAGTGAAAAAAGACCAAAAGTGTCATTGCCATTCTTAGATAATATGTACTGAAAGCATCCCATGGACCCAGTTCTAAGTTGTGTTCTTTAGCTTCAAATTGCTGCCACCAAATACACAAGAAAGAAACTATTTTGGCCCATCTTCTCCCAAGAGGGGAAGGTAGGTATATTTCCATGCTCCCTTGTCAACTTTAGAGTGTGTGTGTGTGTGTGTGTGTGTGTGTGTGTGTGTGTGTGTGTGTGTTGTTTTGTGTGTGATGATGATGTGTGTACCCTTGTTAGTATGGGTATGTGCAGGTCGGATCCAGAGATCCATATTTGGTATGTGTTATCTTTTCTTGATCATTTTTTATATTTATTTATTTTTATTTATTTATCACTTCATTTCATTTCCTCATTTGGGGCAGGGTTTTATTGTGTAGCCTTGACTGATCTGGAACTCACTATAAAGACCAGACCAACTTGGAACTTACACAGATCTGAGTGTCTCTACCTCCCAAGTGTTGGGATTAAAGGCATGAATCACAAGCCCAAGCCCACCTTTATTTTTTGATATCATGTCTCACTGAACCTGATGCTCATGAGTTTCATGAATCTTACAGTCTTCACAAGTAATAGGATTGCAGGTTTATGTCACTGTGCCCACCTATTACATGGGCAACAGGGACCAAACAAAAGTTGCGGTTTGTGTGATAACATCATTTCAACTGAGTCATGCTCCCTTTTCAAAGGTGGGAGCTGGAGTTTAAGAAGAGGAGGTCACTGATCACTGTGAATTCACAGCCAATACAAGAGAACCATATATGTTCATTAATGCCAACTAATGAAAAGACAAGTCAGAATGCAGAGAACATTCTAGGCTCTAGAATCTAGATAAAGGGGAGGCTTGCATACCAGGGAGGAGTCCAGATCATCTCTGAAGCGTGTCTAACCTGGTCGGACAGATGGTTCTCAGCATTAACAAAACAGCCAATATCCAGAAAGTGACAAATAAGTTGGATACTCATGGGCCATTGGGACGAGCTTTCAAGGTATAGTCAGGCATGTTCTACTTTTCAGTATCAAGATACCTTTTCATCTATACGTCACCATTGATGACTCCCCACCCACCCATGGAAAACAACCAACTAAACAACAATAACAAAAACAAACAAAAATGCGGCCTGGGAATGTAGCTCAGTGGTAGGGCATCTTCCTATCATGTGTGAAGCCCTTAGTTCAATCCCTAGTATTACTGGAATTTTTCACACATACAAAAAATGTCATAATGTTTAAGTAAGTTTGTGTGTTTTGAGTTGGACTGCACTCATTGCTATCCTTGGCCAAATATGGACTGTGGGTTGGTTATACATTGCTGTGTGAGAATAGTCACAGTCTTCAGGGGAATTAAAAATGGTGGTGTTCTCTCTCTCTCTCTCTCTCTCTCTCTCTCTCTCTCTCTCTCTCTCTCTCTCTGTGTGTGTGTGTGTGTGTGTGTGTGTGTGTGTGTGTATGTGTGTGTGTATGTGTCTTAAGTTGTCAGGAATAATACTTGACAACTTCACCTTATATTTTGAGGCAAAGTCTCTCCATCAAATCCAGGACTCTCTGATATGGATAGTTTGGCTCTCCAGCCTGGCTTGGATGCCCCAGCCTCCTGCTCCCAACTGCTAAACTCATAGCATTTACATGGGTTCTAGTTGGTGAGCTGCACTCTGGTCCCTTTGTTTTTTGTGGCAAGCACTTTAAACTCTGAGCCATTTCCCCAGGCAGCAAATCTTGTTCCAAAGCTAGATTTGTCTGCACTAGAACCTGAGTTCTCACTCTTCTTCCTGGAAGACAATGGTTATGCCTGTATCACACACACATACACACACTCTTTGCACAAAGGATCTCTCAGCAGCAATTCTTCTGTCACCAGGAGTTCAGGAGGCCCTCTTTAGAAATTCTGAAAATGTAGTATTTGCACCCATACCCATGCTGGGTGTATTTACATGTTATATTTTAGAAAACTACTATTTGTGAAACCACATTTATATACTCCCCCCCCACCCCCACACACACAATTAAAGGCAAATTAACCATCCATATGTGAAATAACTCTTCTCAGTGTTTGAATGACAACTGATGGGAATCAAGACAAACTGTGTGTTCATCCTAGAGACACCACCATGAATGTCTTTCTCCAAAATACCTGCTCTCTCTACCAAGCTAGAAGACCTATTTTCCTTCATGAGGTGAAAAGCCCTAAGAACTGGGCCAGAAAACCTGACTGTGATTTACATGAAAACAACTGTTAAAACACCTCACTCAGAAACTGAACTCTAACACACAGGGGAAGACAGGTCAGTCTAGACTCCGAGATCAAATATCAAATGTTTTGCTTTCCATGAGGGACAGGGAAAAGGTGTGTTTTATTGATTCCATTATTTTATTAAATGAGAATTTATTATACTTTTTAATTTTTTTAATTTAAAAGTTTTTTTTTTACATACCAACCACTGTTCCCCGCCCTCCCCTCTTCTCAGGTACCCCCCTCCAGCTTCCCCCCACCCCACATCCCCATCCACTCTTTAGAGAGGGTAAGGACTCCCAGGGGGTGTCAATACAGTCTGGCATATCAAGTTGAGGTAGGACCAAGTCCCTCCCCCAGTATTAAGGCTGAACAAGGTATTCCTCTACAGGGAATGGGCTCCAAAAAGCAGATGCAGAGATCCACAACTAAGCAAGCACTGGGTCGAGCTCCAAGTCTAGTCAAAGAGAGGGAGGAGGGATTGTATGGGCTTAAGATCATGATGAGGAAACCCACAGAGACAGCTAACCTGAGCTATTTGGAGCTCATGGACTCTGGACCGATAGCTGGGAACCTGCATGGGTGTGATGGAACTAGTTTCCTGAATGTGGATGACACTTGTGTGTCTTGGGCAGTTTGTGGGTCCTCTGACAATGAGACTAGAATTTAACCCTAGTGCGTGACTGGCTTTTTTGTGCTTTTTACTTGGCTAGGCTTTCAGCACAAAAGTGATCAAGGTTTTTCACACATCAGGTAGTTTGGCTGCCAGGGATGCAGCCTGCCACATGGAGGTGGATAAGCTCTGCTGGGCTGGTAGTAACATAGTGTATTTTGAAGGCATCCTGCATAGCAGGTTCTAGGCTACGTTCATGGGTTTTAAATGCTGGAACAAAATACCTAAGGAAAATATTTAAAATGTTTATTTTGGCTGATGGTTTTGGCGAGGGGTGGGGTGTTCATGATTTCCTGCCTATATGTCTGGTGTGCTTAGTCAGGACATAATGGTAGTACAGCAGAGTCTTCATTCTCATGGTGACTGGGAAGGAGGGTGAGTAAGGATGAGAGGGGCTGTCTGGGGACAGGATACAGCCTTTAAGGACGTAGTCCATTGGACTGTTGCTTTCTGTCAGCATGTTCAGAGCCTTCAAAAGCATCATGCCTCCTCAACCTCCTCTCCAGCCTGTGGAGGACACACATCACATTAAATCACAATACAGGGTGAGTATTCTTAAAGACTTTGTTTATTTAATACCCATGGTGAGTTTAAGAGACAGGTGGTCTCTCCATCCTATTTAACAGATTGGGAAACTGAGGTGTGGAGAGAGTAAGTAACTCTTCTTTGATTTTATCATCAGTAAAAGGCCGATTGGATTCCTATTCCAAGACAGGAGATGTTATAAACACTGCTCAACCACTTTCTAGATGCATTTCGATGGCCAGGACACATTGATTGCAGCTGGGCTGCACTGGGCACAAAAGCCTAGTAACACTTAAAGGGTGGTGAGTGTCTTTTTTACTCTCATTTTCACTGGACACTCAGGCTTTATGATATGCCCTCAGCCACACAGCTGACCAGTTGTAGAACCAGGCTGTAAAGCCCTGAGTCCAGAACTCTATGACCTATGACCTGTGCTTGGCTTGGGTCAAGGTGATCCTTTCTAAGCTGGGATATCTCCAAGAGCAAGAACCTCACTGAAGATGCCTGGGACAGTGACATTATCCCAGCCAGGGGTCTGTTATATTCAATCTAGTGTGAGAATGTGAGCTTACATACTCATATATGCACATGTATGCACCCACACTCACACACAGAGAAGCACACATATGCACATGCTTGCAAAACTGATGAAGGTCTCTTAGGGTGCCTTTGTACTTAGTGAATAGGTGAGATACAGTCTCTGTGTAGGCATAGCTTTGTAGTTACAGAGAGCAGCCAGCATGGGTAGTAGAACATGACCTTCCGTGTGACATCTGTAGTTACCTGGATATATGGATGTGTAAAGGACAGGCACACATGGAAAGCCCTTGGCTCTGGCCTTTGTAATACCCTCCTGGGAAGACAGGCATTTGTCCTGATCAGCCGGAAGAGTCAAATCAATACAAGAAAACCAACATTTTTTTTTTCCTGCCACAAAACCTGACTTAGTTACATCTGCTCCTTTATGGGGGGTTCACTGTTATTTTTCTTATATTCAAATATAGATGGTCTGGGAGCCATTAAGCCATTGTTTTAGAAATTATACACCCTCTTCACCTCAGGATCCTAGAAGGGACACCCCTTCACTGCCAGGCACAAGACCGTTCTTGGGAGAAGGACTCAGATGGTCAATGAGGAATGGTGGAGGTCCTTATTGTTCTAATGGGACACGGGAGAAAATTCTGCCTTCTAAATTTCAAGCTGCCCTTCCACCTGAGGAATTGTAGCATCCATCTCATCCATGCTATAGTATGATGGCTAATGTTAATTTTCAATTAGATGGGGTCTATGACTGTCTGGGAATAAGCCTTTTATCATGTCTGTGAAGAAGTTTCTAGAGTTGGCAAACTGAGATGAGAATATACACCTAAATGGAGGAGGTTCCCTTGACAGGTAGTGAGTTCCCTGTCACAGGCAATAATCCTAAGAGTGTAAAGCAGGTGACTCTGGAGAAGAGATTTTTGTAGTTGGTGACAGGGATCATATCTCCAGTCTCTTGGTCCCCTAAGAACTGCATTTATAACGGATCAGGAGTTAAGGTGTGTCAGTTTGTGGCTTTTTTTTTTGACACATCAAGTCAAGGTCATGTTTCTAGATACAAATCTGGAAGGGTATTTGGAAATTACTCTCGGGAGCTTGAGGCAGGGAGGATGGGGCAGCAGTGTAAGGCTCCAAAGGGACCTGTGCAACCCACAGATAGCTAAGGAGGCCAAGGAGCCTCTTCAAACTTGTTTCATCTACTTTAAATTGGGACACGCCCTTTACCATGGCCGTTGTAGATTCTGCAGCTGAGTGAATGAGCGAATGCCAAATGCTGAGCACACACTGAGTGACAATGACAGGCTCACTAGTGCATGCACACCCACACTCATGCATGCATCCATGCAGAACAAGTACAGGAATGCCCTTGGGAGCCCAGTACACACACATTTTAAACTCCTGTCTGCAGAGCTATCCTGAATCTCAGTGTACTTTAGTACATCTTCTTTATTTTTAAATTAAAAAGTATTCAGTGCAGCAGCATCTTTATTCTCATTAAAAATGATGAAAACTTTACAGGGTAATCTGCTCTTCCCTGAAATCAAGACCTAAATTTATTACTGTTTATACTCAGATCCGAGGCTTCCTTAGAACCAACTCATTTTATGCCCCCTCTCTCACACACTACTATAGAAAAAGCATGTTCACTCAGTAATGAGGATGGAGAGTTGGGGGGGTGATTTTCTTTCCTTCCCCACATTTTTTTTTTCCTTTTGCAAAGGAAACACCTCCTCAGAGCTGGCATGGCATTATTAAAAATAATAAAGGAGTAGGTTTGGAGGGAAAAGGTAAATAAGGTGATTCATACATCATCTGCAAGAGACACCAAAGTAAGGCAGAGAGAAATCATTGCCTGCGCTGTGTGCTGGGATATTCTCATGAGTCAGCGCCTGCTGCTTCAGTTCCTCCCGTGATGCTACTGTGGGCTTGGCTGTGTCATGGATGGGTGGGCCAGTTTGCTGCTCCTCCTGAGCTGGGCTTCTTTCCCACAGTGGGTACTAACAGAGACATCCCTTTAGGCACAGCAATAGAGAACACAAACGCAGTCCTTCCTGAGCCAGCTGTATGGACACAGAAACATATGCACAGGATGGACATAAACACAGTAATGCATGCATACATATGATCAGGTGCATGAACATACATGTGCATTCATACACCTATAAACTCACAGTTATTAACTGTGCACATACATACCCAAACCTATATGCATGCAGACTTGGAACAGGGTGAATCTTGAGAGTCACACGAATGTGCAGGAATGATGAACCACTCATTTCTAGCGCTTATGTTCAGAAATAACTAAAATTTCAAGAGAGCAGAGTCCTGTGTGACTGCTCAGTTCACACACTGGGTTACCATCATTTGTTGTATGTTTTAGGTCATAAGGCTTGTAGTTATGGAATCAGGATCGAATTGCCTTTCTAGTGTCTCCTTGGTCAGCAGCCTCTCAGAGGCTGACTACATACATGACAGACATCCTATTTTGGATCTCTGTAAACCAAAACACCTGTGGCTTCACCTCAAATGAAAGCTGAGGCCATTGTAGAGGTGAGTATGGTAGTCAATGCCCATCTCCAGGAAAAACTAGATAATGTCATTAAACTATAATGTCGTGCAATTATGCAACTTCCCACACTAGGGTCCCTAGAAATGAACTCATGCTCTTATTTACCAAATATGGGCATGGTAGTCCCAAGGGGAATGAAAGGTATGTCTAGTACTGATAATCAATATTTATTGAGATGTAGGCCATCGTGAAGAGAGGAATTCTGCATGCATTGAACTAGGAGTCAACACAGAACATGAACACAGGTAATGTGCCCACTTTTCAGACAAACAAACAGAGGCACAGGAAAGTCTATCAGTTTTCTTAAGCTCACACAAATGGTAAGTGGCAGACATGCCTTGCTAACCTGCTTCTAGAACACTCCCTGGCTCCACCATACACTTGTCCAGGTTCCTGGTACCTCCTCCTACCTAGGCACTCCCTGTACCATCTGCCTGGGATGTTCTGACAACCCCTTTCCTCCATTCACTCTGAAAGTTCTGTATGACAACCTTTTTGCTAAGTGGTTTCTCCTGGCAGGTATAGAAAAGGCTCTAACAAGAGACACTCAACATTAGGTAAAGTGGCTCAGGTCTGTGATCCCAGCACCTGGGAAGCTGAGGTGGGAGAGTTGGCACAAATTGAAAGCAGCCAGGGTTGCAGGCTCTAAGCCAACTGAGCTTCAATAGAAGCTAAAGACAGTCTGAAACAAAACCCCACCCCAAACCAAAACTTTTACAAGGCCCTTATTAACACACAAGGATCGAGATGGATTTGACTCTTTTGTGGCTGGAAGTAGAGTGTTTAGAAAGACTGAGCTCAAAACAACACACATCCCCAGAGAAATCAGTGGGCCAGGAGATGGCCATGCCAGCCTAGAGCCCAGCTGAGAATGGATCACATGCTCGAGCCAAGGTAACAGCAGCATTGGCCAAGATCCCCAGGTCTTTCCTGCCCTTCACTGGCCCAGGCCTGTCTGTATCCAGCCAGGAGTGCAGGAGGATGTGGGCAGATAGGAACAGGCCTCATGGTGTTGGGCTCAGAGCCCCAGCAGGGCCTTGAGTCCCCTGCCAACATGTTTGCCAGCCAAGCTGTGTAAACATTGAGCTCCTTGGCAAAGCTGGGGAAGGGGAGACAGAAAGGACTCCTCATCCAGCATGGGTGTGGAGGAGACTTTGTGTTACTGATTTCCTTCCCTTCTGCTTCCTGTCCCTTTCTTTCTCCTATTCTACAGAGGAGGGGGCAGGCTCTTAGTGACGGTCAAGAGCCATATCTAAGGACATACCCTGTTGAACATCACAGCCTACATTCCTCACCACCAAACCTAGGAATGAGTTTCACCAAGATGCCATAAAGCCCAGTGAGCTGAGTCCTGTGACCACATTTGTTGGGCTAGAAGCCATGAGAAATACAAACAAAGGTGTCAGTGTGACCTCTGGGCAGTATCTCACATGGATTTGACTATGTAAACAGTCTGAGGTCTCTGGAAAAACCCTTTTATACATGGTGTGGTACTTACTTTTCAACTCTCTGACAAAATACCAAAGACTGCCAACTTACCAGAAGGAAAAGTTTATTGTGTCTCATGGTTCAGAAGTTTCAGTCCGTGGTTGCTTGGCCCCATGCTCTGGGCCTGTGGGAGAAGCTGGCATACATAGGGCAAATGCAAATATCAATCCCCATGTACAGGTCTTGAATCTTCGTGGCGGAATCTGTAAGCTGGTCTCAGGAAGATCCTGAGGAACAACACCTACTTTTAAGAGAGATGGCTCTATCTCTGGTTCTGTTGGACTCTGTCTTGATAGGGTAATGTCAGAAGTCTGCTCAGAAGCAGTCAATTAAGAGATGATACAAAGGATGGGAGGAAAAGGCGAGCCGAGCTGCTGTGTGGTACCCTGGATTCTAGCCCTTTTGGACTTGCAACTGAAAAGCGTTGCTTGAATGCTGAGCATGAAAGGGGATGAGACTGAGGAAAAAAGACAGTGAGCAATAGGCGTGCTAGAGGCTGTGATCTAAAGACCCTGCAGGGAGGGCCCTGGGACTGAGGTGCTCAGATTTCACCTACCTCTCCTACTCAGCTCAGACGTGATGGGCCAAACACAACAGGAAGCTAGAGACAGGAGATGATCTGAAATGGCAGCCTCCATGTCTCCAGGGGGTGGGATGAGGTGCAGCTGGTCGTTCAGACATTGTACCAAGGGTTTAACTCTCCTGCCCATTGTGCTCTCCCTCTTTTATACTTCCCTCCCCTCTTCTCTTCTGTGTGGGCATAAACCCTGGCATATGTGGGTGCTCATGTGTGTGCATGAGTGTGGAGGTCTAGGGCAGCCCTCAGTTTCCATTTACCTCTTTCTTTTCAGAGACAGGGACTTTCTAATTTGGCTAGACTGGCTAACCAGTAAGTCTCACGGAACGTCTATGTCCTCTATCCTAGTGTTGGAACTGCAGGCATGAACCTGTACACCTACCTTTTTACATGGGTTCTGGGGGATTGAACTTGGATCCTAACACTTTCTGGCAAACATTTTGCCCACTGAGTTATCTTTACAACCCCTTCTTTCTTCTTTCTAGCAGTACTTCTTTGGGTTTGGCGTGCAAATATTATTTACCTCCACTTAGCTCCCCCATGTCCCAGAAGGAGCCTTTCTGTGCTTGCTGTCCATCTCTGATACATTGAGTGAATTTTGGCTACTTTTGTGGGCCCAAAGCCTCAGATCATCCAGTCTTCTCAGGGATACCAGAGATCTCTGTTTTCAAGTTTATTTTATTTTATTTTATTTTTACTTTGTAACAGGCCTACTTGATATTTGACCCCACACCCAGATGTCTCCCATAGGGTATCTCTCAGGCCTGCTTGTCCCGAGACACTGGGAGTGGCTGTGTCATTGTGCCATAGTTTAGACAGGAAGCAAGAGCTTCCGTACTAGTTAGTGATCAAGAGGACCCTTCCCAAGGAACAACAGTCCCTTTTCTGAGACTTTTTAATGAATTTTAATCCTTCCTCCTTTGACCAACTTCCCCTGTCTCCCGTGACGGGAAGACAAGGACAAACAGCTTTGCAAAACACACAAGTCTCTCACATCTATGTCCTCACAGTGGGGCAGCCCTTATCGACAGAATGTTCTCTCACTGTGTAGAGGACTCAGGCACAGAGATGGGTAATGTGAACTTTGAGATGACATTATTAACTGTGATATGGGGGTCACAGAGTATATACCTCCTGTTCCTCTATTGTGTGAGCTTTTATTTTCTTGTTTAAATGATTTGGGGCCTAGGAACTGATGTAGTGAGTAAAGTCCTTGTTACTCCAGTGCAGGGTTGAGTTTGAATCTCAAGGAGCCATGGAAAGCCACACCTGCTAGTGTGAGCCTGTAAGTCATCTGGTAAGACAGGAGTCAGAGAGGACAGAAGAGGTTCCTGAAAGTTGGCCTAGCTGGCTTGGCCTTGTGCGGTAAGAGGTGGGAGACAGAAACTTGAAGATGTCCTCTGCCTTTTGTCACCTTGCATTTTCATACACACACACACACACAAGATTAAAATTATAATTCTATAAAATAACTTGCTTCTGAGAAGAGTGTGTATCTGGCTTTGTTTTCCGTCATGCTATAAGTATAATCCTAGAAAAGAACCAGATACCCCGAGGGAACAAATTAGTACTTCCACACTGTATGTGTGTGTGTGTGTGTGTGTGTGTGTGTGTGTGTGTGTGTGTGTGTGTGTGTGTGTGTGTGTATGTGTATGAGAAAGACAGAGACAGAGAGAGCCCTACAGCTAGGGAAGGGAGGTGTAGTAAAGACACATTGTAGAAAGACAACATAAAAAACAGAAGCCACTCTCTACCAGGTTATCTCTTTGTTTTATGTCTATCCATCATCTATTTGTCTTTTCTTCTACCATCTTTCTATCCTCTGTCTATCCATTGGTAGTTTATTTCACCTTTTATATATCTTTCATTCATCCACTTAACTATCCATTCATCTCCACATTCTTCATCTATGTACCTATTGTTCACACATTGATTATCCATCAAGTGCATTTATTCATTCCCCATTTTTCATCTAGTCACCCATTCATCCAGTAATCTGTCCATTCATCCACCTGTAATCTGTCCATCCATTCATCTATGCAACCCTTCAACTATCTGGCATCACTCTGCTTCCTTCTATCCATTCATCTGTTCATCATCCAATCATTTATCTTTCCCTGTAGTCACTCAACTGAGGCTGATTAGATAAATCTTCCATGACAGACATAAAGCTATTGTGTATGGTTCTGATTTAATCCTCAAAATAACTCCAGAAGGTAAAGTTCTTGTTATTATCCTAGAGGCAAGAAGGCAGAAGCTCAAAAAATAAATGTCTAAATTGTGCAGATGTGAATGGCTGAACTGGATTTAATCTCGCCTTGAATGGCTCCCCATACTATGTCAGGCTGGTAATGAACTAGAAACAGAAAAGGAGTGCCAGGTAGAAAGTATTAAGAGAAAATTATAATGAAGAAACTGTAGCAGAAACATTGACATTAGTCTATCTTGTCTTGACTTAGAAGTTGGGTGTCCCAATGAGAAGGTAAACACCATCTGGATGACTAACTCCAGATGTCATCTTGGAATAGGTCACATATAATAGAACTTTAGTGGATAAGGTGAAGCTTTTCAATAAAAGAAAGGTTTACTGAAACCCTGCATCATACTGGCTAACATATTAGAGACAGAAAGGATATTTCATTATTTCATGTATTTATGAATACTTGGCCTAACTCCATTACTAGTTTAAGGAACATTTAAATAAAACAATGGCTAAGACTTGGCTAAACAATAAGAAGGCAATGGTGGCCTGCACATTCTAAATGGACTACATATTTTAAAAAGAAGGTGACATGGGCAAGTAAATGTAAGGCTACCCTGCTGACCAAACAATTCTTTGATTGGGCCACACATTTGACCAGAAGCTTCCTGGTTACCAAAGTAAAAAGGGAAGCAGAGGCGGTCATGTGATTTTCCTTATACAAGAAAAGCAGACAGAGGCAGTTCCTCTTTGGGCAAAGGCAGAAAGAAATGCATGATGGGAGCAGAGTTGGATAACTCGTCCCCAGCATCACATGCCATGACCCAGAGAAGATATTAGGGCCACTGCTATCACAGCAGTTGGGCACACAACTCAGGACAGAGGGAGAAAAGATTTTCCACTGGGATTACATTGCCCTGGGTTTTCAGCCTTTAAGAATTAATTTTACTTTGATTTTATGGTAAATACCTTTTATTATCAATTTTTTAAAAAAATACTCTTGGAAAATGTTAGTTCTTTTTAATAAAATTTGTAGCTCATCTAGATTCCAGTGGCTTTCTGGCTGTGTGATATATCAGGAATTTAATGAGAGAATTTAGCTGCTTAGTGTAGCTTCTGGAACATTGTAGATACTTAATAAAAAAAAATCATTGAGTGAATGCTTAGAATATAAATAAGGGGGTGTTTAGCAATCATAAATGATAGACTTAATAAAGCATTGGGGATGCTTCAGTGAGACACATTGTCAATCAGTGATGCTTGAGTATGTGCTAGACGCCAAGCTAAGCTGCTCACTCTCAACCATGTTACGCCATCACACCAGTTCCGTGGTGTGTTTGTGTAGAAAGTGTAAGGCCCTGGGTTCCATATATAATACCACAGATGAGAAGGATGAGGGAGAAAAAGAGAAGAGAGTTGGCTAAATGGATGAATTAAGGATGTATTAACATTAGAAGATGACTCAGCTCCTCTAAGGAAAAAGGGCAGCTTTCCTATTAGCATTGTGGAGGCCTGAGAAGATGTATGACATTTAAGAGGACACTTAGATGAATTTACATAGCATGCCCCATCTATATAAACCCCTCCTCAAAACAGACATAGGGAATTTCCATTATTTTCTTGAGTCTAACTTCAGTTAATTCCTTACTGAGAACCGCAAGAAATACTGAGCTGATGGATGTCTACTCTCCCTCCTCTCCCGTCCTCCCCCTTCCTTCCCTCCTCCCTTCTACTTCTCTGAACCCTCCTCTCTCCTTCTCTCTCACTTCTTCGGCTTCACCTATTCTCTCATTGATAGGCAAACACTCCGCCACTGAGCCATATCCTTACAACCCTCCAGTTCTTAAGGCTCAAGATAGAAGGAGCATACTCACAATGCCATGGTGTCAAAAGGATGGGCATGCATTGCTTACATGTTTAGAGGGATTATTGTTCGAATACTTGATGGGCTCTTGGTAGAGAAGCTGGCTAGAGAACAGTAATATTTGAGGTAAAGACTGAAGTGAGGGAAATTCTGAGTTACCCTCTGAATGACTAAAAACATGATAAATTTAATTAAGTTTTTGAAAGAAGTGAGTTTGCCTGAGAATAATACCTCAGAGCTACTTCTCACAAGTCCCCCAAGGGAGTCAAATTAAGAAACACTTTTCAGAGTTAGGGGAGGTGGTTATAGTGTTGCAAATAAATATCTCAGTCATCTACATATAACATTCAAATCAAGGAGGGAGAAATATAGTATCAAATACAATGAAAATTCTCTTTCCCAATGAGAACACAGCCTGCTTCTGATTGTCTGGCGCCAAAGGGGATTTCAAAGTCAGCATTTACAGGAGGGAGGGAGAAGAACACCATGTAAATCAAAGAGAAATAATCAAATTTTTTTTTTTTCTGGTGGAAATAAGTTCAGTTGTTTGATGTGATTTTGATATTCAGTGTAATGGCCCTGCTGATACTGAAGTTAGGGGGCCGTGGTGTCTGATTTGTATAATGGGAGTTTCCCAATGAGGAAAAGCTAACAGGCTTTGAGTGCAATGTGACCTAGTGCATTTGGGAAGAACACGAAGTCATCTGGTGGTAAAGCCGAAGGATCCATTGTCACTTACAGGCGTGACCTTGTGTGAACTGGGTCTCTACAGATGTCACTGTCTAAACGGAGATCTCCCTAGACCTGGATGGTGGTGTGGTTTATCTGAATTGCCTCTATAGGCTTATATTTGAAGGATGTGTCCTTAGCTGGGAGGACTCTATGGGGAGACTGTGGACCCTCCAGGATGGGAAGCTTGATGGGGGGAGGGGGGTTTGAAGGTTTTCCCCATCCTTGGTTTCTTCAGGACTCTCTTCTTTCTTTCCAATCCTCTATGATCAGACATAAACAATCTCTGCCACATACTCCCACTGCGTGATCTGAGTTGTCCACCAATATTGTTCCCATCATGATAGACAGAAAGTCCCTCTGAAACCATGAGCCTAAATAAAGTCCATCTTTATGTTATTTCTGCTAGGCATTTTACCACGGTCACACAAAGATGGCCAATAGATGAGCTCTGTAGCTCCATGAAACACACACAGCAAGAGCGACATGAAGGCAGGAGTTAAACTGTCACAGAGAAATGAAGGAACAGTAACCACTAAAGCATGGGAAAGCTGTGAGGAATGGCTCCTCAGGGTCTGTGGAGGAAGCACCACCTTGCTGACTTTTAGGATCGCTGGCCTTCTGAGAAGAGGGAAAACACATTTCAGTCATCTAAAGGCCCCACTGAGGAACATTTTGATGACAGTCTTAGGAACTGGGTCATAGAAAGAAGTCAGAGCAGAATCATGAAGACATGGAAGACAAGTATACCCAGAATATATGGTATCTAACATGGTAAGTCACCCCATGAGATTCTCCAGGTAGCCTTTTGGAAGAGTTTAGATGCTAATCCCTCTACCAAATGAGAGGCAGATGCCTTGGGGAGTTTCAATGTTTCCACAGGAATCTCAATTCTTCAGATGTTTGTTTCTCTGTCTAGTAAGAATCAGCTATAAGGCTCACATAAGTCTCAGGAACCACTTTCAAAGAATCTCTAACTTACAGGTGAATAAGTCAAAACCACGGGTTCATTTCATGTCTGATGCTCAGTCTCATGAGGAGCCCAACAGGCTAGTTTGCACAGGTAGAGAAAGAAGGACTTGGGGGTGATGGGGGTTGAGAGGCTCCTGAGAAGACATTAATAAGTGGAAAAATACTGGTCTACCCTTGTGTAGTAGGCGGTCCAGACATGTGTCTACATAACCTAAGAGTCTATAGAGCAGAGGGAAGACCAGCCACTCCAAAGCATACCTGTCACACTGCTCACAGGATGATTGTTCTCAGTTCTTCACTACCTTCCCTGGACCCACTCCTGTATCCTCTGGAGTCACTGACACGTAGCAGATACAAGGGAGACATGTAAGGAACAAGTTGAGGGCAGTATCTATATATGTTAGGTTTACCCTGCTAGAGCCAAGAAAGAAAAATTACATTTCAGAGGGTGGGTCTTCTAGGTTGTAGCTACCACCCACAGCAAGAAGATCTCATAGTGAAACTTTTTGCTCTGTTACCGTTTCCTTTAAACACTGGATTCAGAGGCATAGTAAGTTATTTGCCTGTTTTAAAAACTTCCTTTGTAAAATGGAAAGAGAATTTACGTGCCAGAATTTAGACTCTTTCAAAGGCTGTCCCTAGCACCCTGCATGTTGGTGGAGGCATTATATTACTTATGATAGTTGAGAGGCAGAGGAAAGATGTTTTGCTATTGTTGTTTTTATTTCTATTGTTATTAGGAAGCTTTTACTTGATTATATAAATTATTACACTTACCTATGTTCTCTGTCTTCATCATGACCAAGAATTACATTGACCAATATCCTCAGGCCCTCTGTTCCTGTAGAGAATCTTAAATTGTAAATGGAGGGGAAAAAAATCACTATCAGAAAAATGTATCCTAGTTAAAGACTACAAGAGATCAAGGCGTGTTTTGCTATACAGAAGAATCTGCATATTGCAGCATTGCTGCTGATGGGGTAAGGCCTGCTGGCCTATTGCTCCTCTCTGGCTGTGTTTATTTCCCTGGCATCATCATTTACAAAGCAGGCACCCACGTGAAGCATCCCTACACCCACCTCTACCTTCAGAAAGAGAATGGTTTCTCTATGTAAAGTGAAAACTGAATCCATATGAGATTTTCCACTCATACACATGCTGGCTCAGCTAGACGGTATGTTCGAGACCCCCAAAACAAGACACCACTCTGCTAATAAAACTCAGTCCGTTTCTAGTAGCAGCTGTGATAACACAGTCCAGGGACCATCACGCAGGGAGAGTAATGAAGCTGAGGAATTTGGATTGTGTCTTTGAAACTGACCCACCATGTGCTACAGCTTCAAGCCTGATGATTACATTCATCCATGCTAGAAAACCCCACCTTATTCAGAAATTATAGCTGGCTAGAGTCCTGTGTATGTTAGGGCATCATATGAAACTTCCTTCAATGACCCTTTCCAAAATTCAGCCCAATTTCAGTCTGAAATTCTCTAGTCTCCTTCCTTGCTATATTTTTTTTCTAAAACATTTCCCTATAACATAACCCAAGTGGTAGTTAGCTACTGCCGTGTAACAAAATTCCTTAGACACAGTGGCTTTAAAAATCATAACAATTATCTTTGGTGTTTTATAGATTATGAACTTAGGTGTCGTTTAGCTACATCCTTTATCTCTCTTTTTTCATATGCAGACTAGATGGCTAAAAGAAATATGGCAACTGTGATGGTGCCTGTCTTCCAGCTTAACTCAGGAAGAACCCAAAGGGAATGTTTCAGAACCACTTTAGAAACTACCTATCAATCGACCCACTTATTTTAGATTACTTATTTGTGGATCATACCCATTCTGTAAAAACAGAAATTCCCAAAGTGCAGAGACTCTTCTGGATTGCTCTCTTCTGTGTCCATCATGATGAGAATCTAGCTTGAACTGTGACAGATATCAGTGTTTGTTAGATGAGTGGATGAATAAACCAAATCTTTTTTTTTCAGGGTGAATGAATCTGGAGATGTTTAAGTGTAAAAGACTGAGATATTATTTAATTTCTTTGACACAGCCTCTCATGTACTCCAGATGAGATACAAGGTTAAGGATGAGACTGACCTTGAATTCCACTCCTACTCTTCCTTCTCTAGAGTACTGGGATTACAACCTTTTGTACTAATAATACCCTTGTTTATGCATCACTAGGGACCAACCCCATGGCCTTCTGCATCCCAGGCTGGCATTCTACCCACTGAGCTTACAGGCTCTTAGACAGGAGCAAGGATCAGTGAAAACAGGCACTATAGAGTAACAGGTCTCCATGTTAGCAGTGCCTGTGTCTCTAACACCTGTGAATATGTCACATACTGGAAAGGAATCTATGTAGTACATTATAAGTTACAAATTTGATCCCTCAGCCTGGTTTCTGACATAAGAGCCTCTAAAATCCTAGAATTTTTTGAGTGCTTGGAGAAAAGGAGCATTATTTGTACTTCATCAAAGGTCCCAGACAACTACATCTGACTTCATATTGAACACTTGGTCCAAGCACTCCAGGACTTTTAGTAAGTGGAGCCTCACTGAAGGAACTGTATCACAGGATGCAAGTCCTAGAGGTGAGAGTAGAAATAAATTAAATAAATGATTTTTTTTTTGCTTTGTACATGGGGGAGGGTCATAGATCTCAGGATAAGAGGTGATGCTGGACTATCTGTGTTACCTCAATCTTTTCACCAGAGTTTTTTTTTTTTTTTAAGTGGAGAACTTCACAAATATGGTCCAAAATCTAGAACTTTCAGCAGAATGCATGTTCTGTGACCAGTTCTGAGGTATAGGAGACATGTGCCAGGACACGAGAGATTCATAGGTACCTGAGACTAAATTGTGCTGATTCCAGCAAGGAAAGAAGGACCCTTGCTCAAGGAGCCCACAGAGCTGTTTTTGCCAACAGCCCAAATACAGAGGTTCAGTTCTCCCCTGGACCTCCCCACAAGGTACACCAATCACTAACACCTTGGTTTTAGGTCAATGAGATCCACACTGAATTTCTGACCTCCAGGACTACGACCTAGTAAAGTTGTTCTGTGTTCGGCCATTATGTCTGTGGCCATCTGTCATGGCAGTAATAGAAAACTAATCCAACCGTGTTCAACAACTCTGGGCTCCTAGCAAGGCTAAGCATGATGAAGGACTTTGGAAAACAGAGAGCAGAGCTTTAACATTTCTGTCACCATGGAAATGACCCAAGAACCATAGCTCCTGGGGTTTTCAGAGTCCAGTTTGCAAGGAATCTCTGTTACAATCAGGGATTATTAATCTTAGGAAAGAATATTCTAGTTTTATTAGTGGCCACCCATGAAGGATTAGAGACAAGGAAGTGAAGGTCTTTCTTCAGAGTTCACTATCACAGGAAGTACAGATGTATTCTCCCAGGCCAATCTAAAAACAGTTATCACAAGAAACGTATATCAACACGAAGCTCCACCATTTAAAGGTATTTTCAAGCAGTCTTCTTATTAAAGTAAAACATAAAAGTTGAGACATGGGTCATCACCAGCTATGTCTAATCCCACTCACCCAGTATAATCTCAGTGCTGACACCTAACACTAAAGAACAGTTGTGGCAACTTTTGTATCTTGTATATATGGAATCATTGCTAGACCTGGTCACACAGACCTCTCGTCCCAACTACAATGGATAATGAAGCAGGAGAGCATATTTTCAAGCCTCACATGAGCTACAGAGTAAGTTCAATTGTAGCTAGGGATACTTAGTGAGACCCTCTCTGAAAATAAAAAGCAAAAAGGAGGCTCAGCATGTCGCTTAGCAATAGAGTGCAGTATCTGGCTAGTATTGGGGGAGGAGTGAAAGGAATCATATAGAACATTCTCCTTTGCACAGGACTTCTTCATCAGTCACTGGGGAGAGTCACTGTCTTTGTGCATGGCCTAAGCTGGTTTATTCTCCCTGCTGGCATGTGCTTGCATGAAAAGAGTCCAATTCACAAACCTCTGATGACTAGTGAAGGCCTCTGCTGTTTGTATGTTGGGGCTCTGAATGGGAGCTCACCACATTGCCATGTTTTATGGCAAACATACTGCCTCTGCATGTCTATTGTGTTTGTACCTGGGGCAAAGGAAAACCTTTCTATCTTTATCTAGACTCTGTGACTTGAGTGACTAACAGACAGATGAATACATGGAATACGCAAAGATGAAATCTAGTCCAGTCTTAACTTTTTTTTTCTTTGCCTATTTAAATGTTTATGTGAATTTTGATAAGTGAAGGTCACTTGTAATTCAGAGTTTTGGTGTTCTTTTTATTTTTTCAAAGTGTGGAGAGTTTGTCTATGTTCTGTCATCCCAGCCCTTACCTGAGCCTGGGAACTGTGCAGTGAAACAATTTCTCATCTGCTCACAGGAAGTTTGCTAGGGCTGATGGGTTAGACACATTGTCACCACCCAATCATTAGTCACATGTCTGAATCCCTCCAGCTCACAGGCTACTAAGCTGTCATTCCAAAGAGGATCTTTTTATTTGTAAAGAGCTTTTCATGGAGTGTCAAGATTTGCTGTCATGGGGAAACATTCCAAGTCTCTCTCACAAGCGCATGTGTGCTCTGTGTGTGTGTGTGTGTGTGTGTGTGTGTGTGTGTGCTTTCAAGTGCATGTGCATACACATGAGTGTGAGGGCCAGATATATCTGTCCACTTTGGAACCCGAGGCCAGCTAATTAAGCCAGGGCAACTGGCCAGCAAATTTCACAATCCCTTTGTCTCTTCCTCCATTGCTAGGATTTCAAGCTTGACTTTGTGTGGGGGATCGAACTTGGGTACTCACATGTGTGTGACAAGCAGTACTTTGCTGACTGGTCCCTTTCCTCTGCCTCACCGGTTTGGCTTTCCATTACTGAATTAGTCCCTCTAGCTGGAATCCCTGTCTTTCTTCTGGCTCCTGGCTTTGCAAGAAAGGTTCTGGTTATATGGAGGAGTGGTCATACTCAGGGTCAGACTGGCTCTGGGGCTGCTTTCCCGGCTTCCCTCACAGAAAGAGCTACGCTTCTACTTCCTGTCTCTGCAGCCAGCTCCCTTTCTGTGCTTCCAGAAAGGTAGGCAGGCACCCTGATTTGATGAGATCTGGTTTATTGGCTTTAGGTAAGCAAATCCTCCTAAGAAAAATTGTTCATCAGCTGGCCTAATTTCCTCATCCAGAGAAGAACATCTTTTATTTTGTTACCTGCTAACCATCAGACATCCGAGCACAGCCCAGAGTGTGCACATTCAGACTCATTTGCTGCTGGCTTGGAGGCTGAGATGCCAAGAATGAGAAACGAAGTATCTACTTGGGGACGCTGTTGATGGATGTCACTAGAGAGATACGAGGCAATGGACAACCTCAGAACTAATTGGGACTGGACTGGAATGCAAGTTCTCTGCCCATTTTCTTTGCATCCCCCCCCCCAAGGGCCTCCAGTAAGTGAGTAGCCACATCTCACTCTTGATTATTTGTGAGGCCAAAAGTCCTATCCTCATGTCTAAATCTGGTTCATTTTATACTCAGTTATGACACCCTCATTACATGTTCCTGGAGCTGAGCTGTCTGATTAGTCTAGAGCTTATTCCGTCTGTGAGAGAGATCCATTTTGTGGCTAGTGCTCTTTGTTGCTTTTAATAATATCTCCCAAACCTGCTCAGAATTTATAGCCATCCCCATACATGCAACATCAGCCTGGGAGATTCCAATGGGCCATCCTACCCCTAACTGCCTCCTTTCTCCATCCCAATTTCTCTGCTCTCTCTCATTTTCTCTGGATTTAGGTTGCGTGCAGCACAGTCCATGTATAAATGTCTGCCACCACTGGCTCTGCCTCTTATCAAAAGTCCTCCATCATGTGCCTTGTAGTTTCCTTCGGGTTCACAATTTGGACTCTTAGCCTGATAATTCAATCTAACATGCTCAGTAAAATTCAGTTCCTTCTCCATTTTTCCCTTGTCACAGAAGCCACTGCTGGGGCATGACAGCTCAGGAACAAATTTGGACAGTTAAAAATATCAGATCATGTCACTGCCACCTCGGTATCATCACCATTTTGTTCTGGTTAAGAAACAAATATATCCCAGTGTGTCTTGATGCCCAGAACGTGGCTACTGAAAGCCCTTTATAGTCATTCCGCTTTCCCCAACATGGTGGCATAGATTTTTCTTAATTTTACATTATCATAAATGTACATATACATTTCTGGCCTCATTTCACCATATGCTGAGCTCTCAGTTAATGTCTGTATAAATACATAGCTCTGGTTTGTTCTTTTTAATGGCTGCAGTGAGGTGCATGGTCTTAGCACACTTTTATTTATCCAAACAAAACCAGGGACTCTTGGATCTCAGGGATGAGTTGGAAAGCTGAGGGGGGTCCTCTGAAGCCCATTCTTGGAATGCTAGACCAGCTCTTGAGGTCTTGAAGTCTCTGAAGTAGAGAAAGTTTTGATCTTTTAGAGAGAGTCTTTATTCTGCCTCCTCTGAATGGCTGACTTGCCAGGGCAGTGTAAGGGAGGTTTCACACTGTGTCTGGGTCTAGGATATGTGAATGCATGTGAATGTGATGCAAAATGGAGGCAGATCACCCATATGGCATCATCACCATGTGGTATTTATGGGTCCTTACTGCTTCATCTCTGACGTTTTCATCTTTTCAAAGTAAGTGCTTATACCCATTCCACCCTCTTTTATGCATAGGATTTGAACTAAAAAACATTGCTTGGATGTCTTGACTGTTCTGCACACAGATGTAGACATGTAAAAGCTACTTAAGATCATCTGCCTTCATCTTCTGCCTTGCAAAGCATTGACCTTCTGACTTTTCACTGCCACTTCCTCGGCTAGTTGGGTTCTTCTCAGTCACCATTTCTTTATGCAGAGAATATTCTTCCTCTTGTATGGCTTCTTGGTCACAAGCTGAGGTAGATATTTCTGTTATTACCTTTATAGGAGAATCCCTTTTCCCTCTGTTTCTCTTCTCTTATGTGGTGACATTGTTTCTCTGGACTTTGAAATCTCTGAAGAAAGTCCCACCTATTATTCACCTTTATAGTTCTAGCTCTTATTGCAGGTGCTAATGAACAACACACTTATTTTTATATAAAATGTTTGGATGGGTATGGAATTCATCAGTAGATGATGGGTAGATGGTGAATAGGTGGGTGGATGCATGGTAGCTAGGCAAAAGGATGGAGAAATGGATGGATTGGATAATTGGAGACATGAGCAGGTATGTAGAGGAGTGGATGGGTGGTGAATAAATAGGGCAGATGGGTTGAATGAAGGATAGGTGGTTGGGTGAATGAGTGGATGGGTCAATGATGGGATGAATTGATAAATGGGTAGGATAGATAAATTAGTCACTGAAAGGACAAATGGATGAATGGGTAAGTGAACTGACAACCATGTCTTAGCCTTGCCTCTTCTCCCTCTTCAAGAGAATATTAGTCTACTGGTGGGAGATCTGGGGAATATAAAATGGGTAGTCTATTTCAGAAGCATGCAGTTCAGAGACGCTGCAGCCAGAGCCTAATTATGGCAAGTTATTTGAACATAGTTGAGATGGACTGTTCCCTTGAAGTGTACCAAACTTGAGGAGTGCCTCCTTCAATTTCTCTAACAAGTAATAGCCACAATATAAACAAAACACATTTGCCTGTTACAATGTTAGGAGCACGCCTGTACTGCTGGTGTCTGGTTCACCTTGCTCCTTGCTTGCTAAGATAATCCTAAGGGCAAACACAAGAATCAGTGTAATGTTGAACTGCATCTTCTATAGAGTCTAGAAGATGTCTACATTTACCAGATGATCAAGAGTCAGGACCATGCCTTCTAAACTTAGTCTCACCCAGAACCCACCTCCAGGATGAATGTTAAGGGTAAGGGGGTTAAGAAAGAGAAATTTCCCTCCAAACCATCTTCTCACAGGAACAGACATATGTGTGATGTATGTGTGTATCAAACACACAGGGACCAGAGGAGGACATGAGCATCCTGTTCTATCACAGTGCATTACTCGGTTGACCAGAAAGCTCCAGCAATCATCTCGTCTTGACCCCTCCCCCACCACAGTGCTGTGGTTCCAGACTTAAGAGACCATGCCCGACGTTTGGCATGGGTTCTGGGGAATCCAAGAATCGGTCCCTCGTGTTTGTCTCACTAGGTTCTTACCCACAGAGTCATCTCTTCAGCCCTAGGAACAGATATTTCAGGCCCAAGATTTTAATTTTTTCATTCTCTATGCAAACACTCCCCCACACACTGGCTTTCAGTCATATCCCTCTCTGATACACAGACCGACAGGTTGTCTGATTTCCTAGTATCTTTAGGATTCAAGCATTATGAACTCGTCGTCCTTGTCCTCATCATGGAAAGAACTCATTTTCTATGCAGACGGGAAATTTCATCCATATGCAAAGAGGAAATCCCATCTTTCATCACAAGAAATAGGTTTCTTAGAGCCCATGGAAATGATCCATGAAATGTGAGGTGCTTTGGAGCCTCACCCATCACAGTGCTTGTCCAGTGTCCAGTCTCCTGAGTCTCAGAATTATTGGCTGTGTGGAGAGTAAACCATTTTGTTCTCTGCCTTCTTTCACATGCACATTTCGTATACTGGTTAATAAAATAGAATCTCCCTCCCAAATGAAGCACTGAGAACCATTCATATCTCATGAGTGCATTTAAGTGCATTTCTTTATTGCCTTTATTAAAAAATATTTCTGATTTGTGGCAAACAAGGAACATGTCTTCTTTGGGTAATTGTAGTTCCTTTTGAGTTATTTCTAATTGAGATTAAATAATATAGTTAAGTGCTCATTAAAAATATATAATAACTCAGTGGTGGTGTATATGTTATGTGTGTTACATATGTGTATGTGATCATGTGTGTGGAGCGGTGCATGTGTGAAGGAATAGAGGCCAGAGGTTGATATTAAATAGCATCAGCAGTTGCCCATCTTATGTTTTAAGAAAGGGTATCTCACTGAACCTGGAGCTTATTGATTCAGCAAAACTGTCTGACTATCAAGCCGAAGGAGTCTTTCTAATTATGTCTCCCCAATGCTTGGATTATAGGCACGTGTCACCACACCAGTCATCTTTACACGGTTTTTACATACCTAATTCAAGTCTTCATGCTTCAACGTCAAGCACTTCACCAACTGGTTTTTTTTTTTTGTTTGTTTGTTTGTTTTTTTATGATTGCTTTTTAAACATTTGCATACATCCTTGCAGCCTCCACTCAGATTGAGATACATGACACACCCAACATCCAAGAAGGATCTCTTGGCCACTTTCCAGTGGATGCCTCCCTCAATCAGCTACTCTCTAGCTTCTGCCATCCTGCCTAATGTTGGAATTGGAGAAGAGTTGTTCATGGTGTGTTGCTTGTTTTGACTAACCACTAGACCTGCATTTAGCACGAGAAGCCAGAAAGTCTGCAAATGCAAGGCCCCTACTTAAAAGATCTTGGTGGAAGCATAAGCAGTCATGTTTGGGGGGAGATTTTAATAGGTGTTCTTTCAAGAAGGTGAGAAAGTTTCAGCTTCCCACTCCAATACCCATAACCACTGAGTTAAAAAAAAAAAAAAAAAAAAAACCCACTGGATCTAGCTGTATCTCATGTAGACTTCTTGTAATCTATTCTATTCAAAATACACATCGTAGGAGGCAGAGGGGGTTTCTGAAGAGTCAGGTGACCCATGAAAAGGGACAAAGTTGAACTGGGATAAAGCCCATGTCTCAGACAGGCCTAGTCCGCCAAGGGTGAGGAACAGTAGAATTTATCTGTGTGCAGATATTGAAGATGTTCCTGCAAGCAGAGAATAGTAAGTAGTGAGGCAGATTGTAGAAGTATTTCATGATGAACGTTCATATTGAAGAAACATAGCATTCAGTGTGGATTACCACATTAAAGGCACAGACAAGTCCTCATCCCAATTGAGGTATTTACCTTTATCCGGCTTACCTGGACTCAGTGTTTGTCTACTGAGCCCTGTACATTACAGAAAACCTCTTTATTCCATAGCACTAATTTGCATTTTAACTTTGATACTGGAAGCCAGCAGACATGGGTAGGATGTTTATGCTTGCTTTGGGTTCTGATACACAGGTATTCTGTGTCTATATTTATTCTGATGACCCTGAAATTTTTCAATGCATATTTAAGTAATCAGGAAAATGACCATCTTTAAAGTCTTTTCAAAAGATAAGTGGACACCATCTTTTTGAGACAAGTAGTCTCTTCATTTTATGTGACTTCACTGTTCTTACTCCCTAGCTCATTATTTTGAATGGCAGGGCCAGCAGAGTGGCCTTACTGGCTTCTTGTGGTTCTTCTTTCAAACACAATGAAAGATGAGCCCTGTGTGATGGGAAAGGTTCTGAGTGAGCAGGACAACTCAGCTTTGAGAATTTCTTTCTCAGTGAGGTGCATGAGAACATTCTGCAGATGTGTTTCCACGACTCTTCTCCACTATATGTTGTGGTCCATTTCTATCTGCAAGAATCCATGTGATGTCATTGATTCAGAATCTGCCCCATTATCATATGGACATTCTATTCATTTTCCAGCAAAAGTTGTCTCTGCTAATTGACCGATTCATCCAGATGTTCCCTGCCAGCCATCCCTCAGCTCCCTCCATCTTATTTCTTTTTGTCCTGACACTGAATCCAGAAGCTGCTCTCCGTTTGCATTGGCCCTTTGGAGGTAAAGAGGGTGCAGGAAGGGATACAGATCTCCTTGCTTTGAAAGGATACCTTGCAATGTTCACCATCCTGTGAAAGATACTTTCTACCTGAGAGTCAATCGTGGAGGACACAGTAATAAAAAATGATGGCATCATCATCATCCTGCCGCATTATTATATAGCAAGGGTCAGAAGATGGGAACCAGGTTTCCCAGCAGGTTCAAAGCTCCTCCTGCTTGTGTAGGCTGCCTGGATTTCTGCTTCATCCTACCCAGCCAGCTCAACCTTCTCTGAGCTCTTCTGACTGGAGTGTCCCATCAGTTCCTACCTTACTATAACAGAGAAAATGCTTTCTTCCTTCTTCGTGTCACTTATTTAAAGGAGCTGCTGCTGTCTACACTCTGCTTTCACATGCCACGTGCCCCTTTCTTGGCCTCTCACACTTTGTGAGTCATGTCCTCCCACCAGAAATGGATGGTGCATCTCATTTACCTCCTTGCTTTTCCATTCTCTCCCATTGCTCACTAATTGTGTTTTCTCTTTCTCGATGTATTTGTTTTTATTTTATGTGTGTGTTTTGAATGCATGTAGATCTGTGTGCCGCATGTGCACCCCAAGCCCACAGAGGCCAGAAAAGGGTATCAGATTCTTTGGCACTAGAGTTGCAGATGGTTGCAGGTTGCCATGTAGATTCTGGGAACTGAATCCAGATCCTCTGCAAGAGCAGCAAGTGCTTTTAACATGCAAGTTACTTCTCTTGTCCTTATCTGTCTTTTTCCCCCCAGTATCTTCTCCTCTCCTTGGTGTGTCTATGTCTATAGAAGTTCAGGAAAGGTGAAGGAGGAAGGGGAAGTGAGAGAAAGAGACAGAAGAAGGGACAGGATAAAAGAGAGGACATTATAAGAGAAGGAAGGAGGAAAGAGGTAAAGAAGGAAGGGAAGAAAATCATGCATAGTCACTGTTCTGGTATTTGCTGTGAGAAGGTACCAGCTCCCCAGCCCCCCACATCCTTCCCCATTGCACAGGCATTGGCAGCTGTGCTCTGCAGGAAGCTGACAGCATGGTGGTTCCCTCCTGTGGCTACAACCCCAGGGACAAAGCATGAGCGTGCTTCACATTGCACTGTGCAGCAATGGGCTCCGAATATGAGGTGGCACACAGGAAGGGGTAGGTGGTAGGAGAGGTGATGAGCTCCTCATTCTTAATGGACTCCAACCTTCCTGCTGCATGGGACTGGCCTTATCATGCAGGAAGCTGGCAGGCTGTGTGTTAATCAATTGATAGCATCACTTGGCATCCTGCAGGCAGCTTAGGCTTTCGAACAGAACAGGTTGCTGATTTCCAATCTCTCCATCCACTCAGAGGCTGGAGGCAGAGGGAGCAGTGGGACATCTCCCAGAGCTCTGGAGACAAGCCAAAACTTGGCACACTGTACTTCCCCTGTGGAAGGAAATGAACCCCCAGATAGAGGGGAGAAAGGAGAAGAACAAAATGCCAAGAATGTCCCGGGGGAAATGAAACTGTCATATGACCAGAGTCTCTTTTGTTAGGAGGATGGGTGGGTATTAACTAGGACAAGTTCTGCTCAAAACCAACCAGCCAAGTAATACAGGATCTTGTCCAGTTATCCATCCTTCTGCAGTCATAAACACTTTTCACATCTCCCTCTTTTTTCTTTCCTTTCCACCCCATCTCATGACTCAGAATTCTCTGCCTTCGTCATCCACTCTCTGTCTTCAGCCTTTTGAAACTCCAGGCTGGACTCCAGAAGTGTACCTTATTTTACTTGCCTGCATTTAGAATGATCTATGATGCCTTAGTGGGGCCTTTGTTCATTGCTGTTGAGTTGACATCTCCCCGAGATTATTTCTCCTACTCCAATAGTTTCTCAGGGGCTCTTAATCACCGTTGTGATTTCAGGACTCACACTGAGGGTGGGATTCAGAGTGCCATCATAATGTATGTATGAGTAAGTCATTCATGGATGCATAGATGGATGGTCCATGGATGACTGAGTAGATGGTTTGGTGAGGAAGTGAGTAGATGGTTGGATGGGCAAAAGAGTATGTGGATCACAGTAAGTGGATGACTAAAAAGACTGGTGATGGATGAATGGATGGATGGACAAAAGGATGGATGGATGGGCAAATAGACAATCCATAAATTAGTGAATAAATGGACTGGTGGATGATTACATGGATGGATAGATGGATGGGCAGATGAATACATGAACAGCAGATGGGTGCTTAAGTGTATGGATAGACAGAGGGGTGATCCATCAATGGTTGAATAGATAAGGAACTGGATTTATAGGTGAGTGGATAGATGGATGAGTGGATAGGTGGATGCACAAAACTGTGGGAACTTTGGAGAAGTAAAACTCAAGGGGAGACATGCAAAGGGAATCAGCATTCACTGTGATCAACAGCCAGCCTCAAGAATCAAGCTGTCAGGATCAGTGACCTGGTGACTCTAAGGAAGTCCCTTGCTCACAGTCAGGCTAGCTTTTCTTATTGACAAAATAGGATTGTAGCAGCACTTCCTCTGTATGGTTATTGCTAGGAATGAAAGAAATAAAAAATGGCATCTGTTTGGTACTTAGGAACTATGATTGGTGCTGATGATGAAGAAGGTGAGGTGACTGGATGAAGTGATTCATGCTGATAAAGAACATGTAGGTGAGGGTTCACACTGCTCTAGTTCCTTTATTAATCCTTTATGAATTTTTCTGCTATGCTGGCTTTGGGGCTGTATCTAGTTTGTTTCTACAGCCTACCCACTCTCTCATCTTATTAAGGACCTTAAACCTCCCTCAGCCTATCCTTCTGATCAGGATGTTTGTTACCTTGCCCCTGACATCTTCTTGCCCACCGGTTAGAACTGATTTAGAAATATTTTTAAATAAACAAAAACTTAATTTCTGTTCAGAGAATACCCCAGGAGGTTATATGCTCTGGGTTAGATGGATCTCTTCTGCAGAGTAGTTCAGGAACTCCAGACTGTTTCTCTGACACTTTTCTTAGTTTCTCATCTGTCTCTCTACATGTCCAGAGACAGGTAAAGAGGAAGAAAAGGATTAAGCAGAAATCATGTGTGGTTCAGCTTGGAAATTAAGTAGTCATCTACTTCACTTACATCCTATTGGCCAAAACCCAGAACATTCTATTGGTAGAACCTATTGGGTCTGAAAAGAATGTTGGATATCATTATTTTCTTAGAATATAAAGTATGATTTGTTGAACATGTAGCAGTTTCTGATATGCCCGCCTTTCAAGTCCACACCTCAAACAGAGACCTAGACTGATCCATGGTGTCCTGACCTGACCCCATACCTCTAGGCCACTCTTTCATTCCCAGCTCTGAGATGCCATGCTAGACAACCAACACCCAACCCACCTGATTTCACTCATAGAAAAAAACTTTTAGATATGGAAGATACCCATCTTAATGCCAGATGTGAAAGAGAGTAGTTGCCTGTGGGTTGGAAGCTCAATCCTAATGAATACTGTTTTCTTCCCACATAACATGGCTACATTCTAGACTTCAGGCTCTGGGGAATGCCTCCTCCCTTCCTTCCTTCCTCCTCCTACTCCTCATCACAATCTGGGTCATGCCAGTTTATACTTGGAGTTAGCTTTTTTTTTTAAAAAAAAAAAAAAAAAACCTAAACCAATTAAAAATATGTTTTGTAAAAGAGTTCTTTTTTTTAAAAAAAAATATCTTTTACCTCAGCAGGGAATTCTGTCTGCCCAATTTCAGCTAGAAAAGAATTGAATCCGACAACATGTTACTAATTGGGGAATCTGTGCTGTCCCTTCTTTGGGGCTCAGGGTTTCAACAGCCTCCCATGCTGTGTGGATACTCCAGTTTATAGAACAGAAAAAGAACAGAGCCTGTGAGTGGTGTTGTCTCAGACAGGATGAATAAAACAGTCAAGGTGCGCTTGGACTCCTATGTCTGCTCATCTTTCACCTTGGAGCTGAAACCAGAGAACAAATGGACTTCCTTGATGACCTCCCACCGAGGCCAGCAGGCAGTGTCAGAGCCACGAACCCCTGCACATATGTAGTGGGCAGTGTAGGACTTTAGGCACAAATTCCAGCTTGACATCTTTTCTCACTGGTCCTGGGGTTAAAGCCAAGTGGCAATGTCTCTGACCATCAATTTTCCAGTCTTAAAATGAGATCAAAAAAGCACCAATAGGCAACAGAGCTAAATCTGTGAGTACAGACCTTAGTGCTTAGTCAAGCTCTTGTCTCCTCTCTGTGCTTTATGGAAATGTCAAGCCTGTGTAGAGGTCAGCGGGTTTCTGAGGTCCTCTGTACTGTGATAATAATCACTGGCTTCTTCCTCTTTCCAATTCCATAAGTTGGGTCTGCTCAAGGAAAGAGCAAAGATTCCCAATGTCAGAGTAAGCTAGTCTCAGGCCTCTAACGGTGCTCTCTCTCTCTCTCTCTCTCTCTCTCTCTCTCTCTCTCTCTCTCTCTCTCTCTCTCTCTCTCTCTCTCTCTCTCTCCTCTCGCCCCCCCCCCCCCGGAGCCTACTGAACACTTCAAAACCACGGAAACAAACTAAGCACATAGACAAATCTTAGAGCCAGTGTCCCTTCCAACATTTAAAATAATCTATCCATGTTTCAGTACATAGCCAGAAAATGATGGTTAGTGATTTTGCAGAACCCACATAGGGACAACATTTTGATGCACTGGGAGAGAACGTAGGTTTACTGTAATGGTCCACTAGGATGCCATCCAGGAGCTCTAGGAGAACCACACTGGGGTGGCACACAAGAGTACTAAGGTAGTACATATGTGTGCTGATTGCTCTCCAACCATGATAGGATATTGTGGTGATATATATTTAATAAAATTAGTCAGAAATGTCAGAGGACAGAGCCATCTCTCCAGCCTTCTGTTTGTTTGTTCGTGTTTTTGTTTTTTTTTGAGACAGAATTTTGTGTCTGGAACTTGCTCTGTAGACCAGGCTGGCTTTGAACTCACAGAGATCCTCCTGCCTCTGCCTCCCAAGTGCTGGGACTAATGACGTGCACCACCATTGCCTGTCTTTCATGACTTGGCTCTGTGGTTGACTCTGATATTCCAGACTAATTTTACTAAATATATATCACCACAGGATATTATACTGGGTAGCTGTTTCACAGATCTACCTGGACTGTATGCAGCCCATAGAGATGGTACTCCTAGGTGCTACACAGGACCACAGTGGTACATCACTGGAATAGTATACCATCCAGCTCTTGTATGTAAGCAAGTATATTAGTATAGAACATTAGAGTGGCATACAGGTAATTCAGGATGCTACAATAGCTTGTTGGCATGCTATGTGCCAAGATTTTGTTTAAAGAGAGAGAGAGAGAGAGAGAGAGAGAGAGAGAGAGAGAGAGAGAGAGAGAGAGAGAGAGAGAGAGATTAACTGGATTCTGAAAAAGGCCTCATTACTGCACTTCCAAGAATCACTTCACCATGTATGACCGTGAGTGACAGTGCTGATTCTGTTCCCTCTGAGGGAGCCCAGCAGTGAGGCACAAGTGCATTGTAGGCTTTGAGGTAACCCACAGGATCTCCAGTTCTGTTTCATTGCTCAGGACCTTGTGACCTTGAGTAGTCTCATAGGCTTCTGATGGCATGGTTCCTTTCTCTCACTGCAGATGAGGAATAAAAAGACTTCTTTGCAAGCATGTAAAGCATGAATATTGTACTATATGTAAGACAAACAAACAGAAGCATAACTCAAGAACTACCTGAGATTCTAAGTGGTCCTTAGAAACTATAGGACAAGAAGGTAAGAAAGAGTAATAATTTATCACAGACGAGTTTTGAAATTTAGGCTATGTTATTGAGTAGTACTGAGACTTTAGGCAAGTTCTTATTGCAACATCTCTTTTTATCTATAAAAGAGGGATAGCAAGGCCTATGAACACTTTTTAATGAACTGCCTCAATCTATAACAAATTTCAGGAAAATTGCAAAAATATCCTATTCTAGGGCTATGGGTATATCACAATACCAGGCCCATCTCCCTCGTACAAAACCCCAGGCTCCACCCCATCATTACATACAACTAAGTGTGATGGTACATACCTGCAATCTCACTACTCAAGAAGAAGAAGCAGAACGATCAGAAGTTCAAGGTCATCCAGGGCTACATACAGAGTTGGAAGCCAATCTGGACATGAGATCCCTACCTTAGACACATGAACCAAAACCTCCTATAATAATAGGATGTAAAAAAATAAAATAAAAAAGTAGAGAGAGCTGGAGGTGAAGGGGACACCAGAGTAGGATGCAAGCCTACTCTCAGGTGTCTCCCTGAGACAAGCACAGGAATTCTATAAATGCTGTTTCACCACTCCAGGCCCATGGAAACATGGGCTTTCAAGATAGTTTTCTGGAAGAAAATATGAATACTATGCCCCTGGGGCTGGATACAATCGCTTTTAATAGCTTATATCCAACTGATCCTGGAAGATGAAGGTCACTCTCATTTCTATGCCCAGGCAGTCTGTTCTTCTGTGCAGATTCGTGCCTCTGTCGCTCCTGGGGTAGTGTTCTTCATCTGCAGTGAACTACAATGAGCCCTCATGGTCATTAAAATGATCTCATGGCACCTTGTCCTGAATAAGAGGAATTCCCTTGACAGCTGTGGCCACTGCCAAGTTCAAATTAAGGTAATTACAGCAGTCCCCTCTCTAGGACTTTTCAACCATCACTAGTGTCCGTGTTCTTCTTTCCTGGAGAGTTCTGGGGACTTCTGTTGGCCTGTCAGAAGTGTTTGTTGGCCTTGAGGTATTGCTCATCACCCACATGAGGATAACATCCAAAGTACTACAATATAATATCTAAAACACTTAAGGTGGCCAGAGAGAGTAGGTGGGTAGAGGGGAAGCTCTGTGGTTATCATCATAGGAAACTGTGTCTTAAAAGACCTTACCGAGGAGGCACTAAGACAAGGAGATAATCAGTTCTGTCGCCTGAGGTCACTTAACAGGCAGTGACAGTAGCTCTGCACTGTGTGCTTTGCTAGCCGCTCCCTCTTCCTCACTGTCATCTTGGCATCCCTCTTAGCATAGTTGCATCTCTTCTTTCTCTTGACATTGTATACACTCTGTGTACCTTGGTTCTCTTATGTTTCTCACAACGATCCTCTCCTCCCTCCCTCTTACTTCAAAGAAGGAATCATGGCTCAGAGTAAGCAAGACCACACTGAAAGAAAAGACAAATAGAGTTGGTTCAGGTATCATGAATATATAAGAGACCTTGGAACACTCATCCCTAAGTAAGTTATCTCCATCAGATCCTCCCACCAAAGCTCAAGCAGCCCTACCAAAGAAGATCAAAGCTCAGATGAACTCACAGAGACAGAAGTAGCATGTACAGGGCCTGCATGGGTCTCCACAAGATCCTCTGTGTATATACTATGGCTTCCAATTTAGTGATTATACGGGATTCTGAAATCTGAGGCCAAGTGGGTCTCTTACTCTTGTGTCTTCTCTTGGGCTCTTTTTCTTCTGTTTTTTCCAGTTTCAATGTGTTAGTGTTTGTTTTTATGTTATTATATTTTATTTTGTTATATTTATTATTAATCCTTTTTGTTTTCTAATAAGAGTCAGAAAGAAAGTGGATCTGGATGAGAGGAGGTAGAGGATATATTGGGAAGAGGAGGAGAGGAAACTATCATTGTATACTTCAAAAACCATATGTGAACTATATATTAACAAAGCTATAATTTAAAAAGGAAAAACAAAAAATAAATATAATAAAATTACCTGAAGAAATATCCAGGAGCAGATTGATTAAGTCTTACTTTCTCTTGTGGGAAAAAAAAAATACATAAAATAATGAGAAGATGTTATGCTTAGTAGCAAGATAATTTGTGATCATCAATTGTAAATGGAAATAATGCTAAAAATAAATAAATAAATAAATAAAAAGTCTACTCAAAATGAACCTTGCTTGATTTTTTTGGTGCTTTGTCTCAGACTTAACCGTGCCACTTCAGAGCCTCAGCACTTCAAACTGTATGGCGCTAACAGTTACTGTGAAGAACTACATGCCCAAAACAACATTGTCCTGCCTTTAGGATCTGATGGTGAACACTCTTACTTCCTACTTTCTATTGCTGTGATGAAACACTGTGAACAGAGCAACCTGGGGAGAAAGGACTTAGAAGAAAAAGGAAGAGGGTGGAGGAATTGAAGACCAATATAGATCTATGCTCAGGCTCTTAAATACTGTGCTTTATTCTCACAAACACTTACTGCTTGATTGAATTGTTCTTTTTATTACAGAGAACCTGAAGCCCAACTTATTCTGCTAATGATCTATTGCTTTATATTGAAGTGCTATCCACAGAGCAGCTTGAACTAGTACCCACATTTTACTTAACTCAACCTCTATAGATCAGAAGCCTGGATACAAGTCACTTAGATCCTCTGCTCAGAATCTGGTAGCTAAGTTTACAGCCAATGGTCTCCTTTTAAGTTCAAGGTCTCTTGCAGGGCTTTCTTGGTTATTGGTGTATTCCACTTCAGTCAAGCTTCAGGGGTGATAGACATTTGTTTCTCCAAGAACTGCTTGAGAAAAAAAAAAATCCTTTGTTCCTGCTTGAGAGTGGGAGAAAAACCCAAATTCTCTCACCTGATTAAACTAAGACCACCTGGAGTTCTTTCCAAACTGACTGGGGAATTTAGGAGAGGATCCACAAAAATGCCTTCACCTTATCTGTATGAAGGGATGCATATGAATAATGTTGCATTCTAGCCAGAAGTTCTGACCCTGCTAAATGGGAGGAAATTATCCAGGATTATTGGGACCATCTTGAAAATGAGCATGGGTAACAAGAATTCAGACTCATGGCTCTTTTGAATCAGGGACCTCAAAAGAGATGATACTTCTAGTAAGTACCTAGGGTTTTTGTTGTTATTGTTATTTTTTCTGTGGTTTGTTTTTTTTTAATCCTTTGAGTATCAGGAAGACACAGGAGGAACACAACTGGCTGGCACACCATCATGGAGACGACATTTACAACAACTCTAATTTAGATGTCTAGTAGACCTATACTGAACTATTGTCATATCATAGATAATGTCACCATCATTAATGCTGTCATGGTAACTAGAAAACATAGGAGAACCTTTTATTTCTATGGGATGAATCTAAGTGTGTTTCATTGATAAGATATGGGTTGACTTTAGGCTATGGCCTTAGGATGCCTTGAGATATCTCCTGACGTTCAGGCATGCTAAGAACGGATCCTCTATAGGGGTGTAGAGAAGTTGTCTTCTTGTTCTTGGTGGGGGACAGCCCTAGCATGCCTCCAAGGAGCACTTTGTGGGTCATGACTGTACTCAGATCTTTTCTCCCTCATCCATAAAAGGAACAAATAACAAGAAGTAACGTGGACTCTCATGACACAAAAGAGATAAAGAAGGAGGCAGACATTCCAGCTTTGTGATCTAAGCCTTTTATGTCAGCGCAAGCCTACTACTCCACATCCACATCTCAGTCTCCCCAGATTTATATGAAGGTTAGATATAAACATGGTCTCTCAGGCAGACAACAACACCCAAGAACAGTTTTTTCTTCTCTCTGACTCTGGCAGCTTCCCCTCCACCTCTGTACCTATGCCCATTTTATCTCTCTCAGCTGCAACTCTCTTAGCTCCTTCTCTTGTTGCTGTGACAAAATCATCTTAAAGATGATTTGATCCCTGGCTCGAGGATACAGTCCATCATGGCAGGAAGGCATGGTGCTGAGGTAGTCAGTCATGGACAGGAAACAGGAAGAAAAAAAACGAATGCTGGTGGTTGGTTCTGTTCACTTCTTAAATTCAGTTCAGAGTCATAGCCCAATGGGATGGTGTCACCACCCACAGTCAGGAAGGGTCTTTACTCTTTAGTTAAGTCTTTCCAGAAACATCAACAGGTCTGTCCCTTAGGTGATTCCAAATCTCAGCAAGTGAGCAGTGAAGATGAATAATCACAGTTGTCCTCTTCCCCCACTATAGATTCCTGGCACAGCTTAATCATCTCTGCCTTTAATAAAAGCAACTAACTACCTTGTTCGGAAATAACAATAATGTAAAACAGCCAGGGGCAACACAAAGTACAGCCATGTTTCCCATGGGACAATTTTCTTTGGTATCATCTGAAGGAATTTCCATCAGGGGACGGCCTTTGAGATCTACCGTAAGGATTAGAAATTGCTAGCCCAGTGCTAACCCTTTCCATCTGCTTCTCCATCCCCCACTCAATAGCTGTCGGCCTCTTTTTCCACCCCCCCAGCCCCCCACCCCCGCCACAATCAGGGTTCAGAACCTCTTTACTAAACATACCATCTCAGTGGATTGCTTCCTGTGTAGACACCTTCAACATGATGTGCTCATGTCTCTCAGGCCTGGAAATGTTACCAGGAAAAACCCACAAAGAGCAACGTGGGTAGTATGATTTCTCTTTCTCCCCGCAAATCTGATTTCCTTTTATTTAGAACTTAACAATGTCATTATGGCCCTGCGCCCCATCAGCTGGTTTTTTTTTTTTTTTTTTTTTTTTTTTTTTTTTTTTTTTTTTTTTTTTTTTTTTTTTTTTTTTAGCGTAAAATCTATTTTAGTGGGTAGAGCCTGTGCTATGGTTAAGCACTTACTTTTATTGTCTGTCTGGGCATGCTGCTCAACTGCAGGTGGATGATCAATCACTAATGTCATAAAGGCAGGCTTGCCATGTGCCTTCCCTGTAGATGGCTTCATTGTGCCCACACATGGGGCAGGTCAAGGGAAAGATCTGTGTGCCATACTCATCTTAGGTAATGGAGACTGGTAGTTGGGTCTCTCCTAGTTATTTGTCTGACATTGTGATCACAGCCACGTGTCCTTTCTCTGGGTTTCCTAAGTCTTTGCAAAGGGAAAGTCGTTTGAGACAGAGCTAGAGTACTCCACAAGACGATGTATCTATGTCCTTCCTAGCTAGACAGATGCAGGGGCTGGTGCCTTCCTTTCAGCACCCACCCTAAGTTATCAGGAGGAGGGTATGATACAGTTATCATTGCACCTTCTATACAAAGAAATAAAGATCCCTCCTCCCTATAAAATTATGTGAATGTCCAAGGGGTTTTCCTCTCAAGATGGGCAGTGTGGCCCTTGCTGTGAGTGAAAAGGCATGGAGGAAACGATAGGAGGGAAGGCGTTCTCTATCTATAACTCTGCTTCTTTCTGTATGCCCCACCAAGAAATATGGCCATGATGGCAAAGGCGCCCATTTCCCATTGGGTTCTTCAAAGACATTGACTGTAGGCTTTAACGTAATTACAGACTGTGCTGTCCACTAGAACGCACATTCCATAAGAATGAGAGCAAGGTTCAGAACTTGTGGTGGGACCAATCATTAGCACGCACCTGCTTACTCCATTGGTTAACTGACACTTTCCAGGTCTGGAACTCTGGAACTGATGCTTCTAACAGCCCAATGCCTCATCAGGGCAAGTGTTTTCCTCCTTATTTACATATGATATCTCAATAATGTATGTGTGTGTGTGTGTGTGTGTGTGTGTGTGTGTGTGTGTGTGTCACCCTTTAAAGTATACTACTTAGTGAACATTGGTCTATTTATAGAGTTGTGAAACTATCATCCTCTTCTAATTTTAGAAATTTTCTGCTGCCTCCAAAGAGAGACCCCATAGTCATTAACAGGCACTACCTATTTCCTCCCATACCCCCAAGTTCTGGCAAGAACTGGTTTACTTCCTGTCTCTACAGGTCTGGTTTTTTGATTTGTTTTGTTTTATTTTATTTTGGTTTTTTTCTGGACATCTTACAAAATGAGCCCTGTGTCATGCACTCCTCACTGCCCTCTTATGCTCTGCATGCTTCTGATTCTCACCTGTGACCCAGTCAGCATCTCTATCCCGTCTTCTGTTGTGAAATCTTATACTGTTGTAGAATGTAACACATTTTGGCTATTCCACATATGAAGGCAGTGTAAGGTGTGGTAAGAAGTTTTTGGCCCAGCTTAGCCTTGCCATCCAAATAAGTCTCTCCTACCCATGGATTAGCCTAGCCCAAGCTTTGACCCTGTAGCCTGCTGCCACTTATCCCCAAGTAATAACTCAGATGCTTATATTAATTAGAAACTGTTTGGCCTGTGGCTCAGGCTTATTGCTAGCTAGCTCTCACATCTTAACCCATTTCTATTCATCTATATCTTGCCACGTGACCCGTGGCTTATCTGAGTTCCTTTAAACATTGCTTCTTGGGCAACTGGATTGCTTCTTTCCTGACTCTGGCCTCCTTCACCTATATCTGTGCTTGGATTTCCTGCTTGCTTCTAAGCTGCTCTGCCATAGGCCAAAATAGCTCCTTTATTAACTAATGATATTCACAGCACACAGAAAGACATCCCACACCAGTATGGCACTAAGTAACAGTTCATTAAGATCCAGAAGGTATGATATGGTGGCAGGTGCAGGAAGCTACATGCTCACATTTTGTTTGCACACAGGAAACAGAATGAGCAAGAAGTGGGGTGAGACTATAAACTCGTAAAAACCCCACCCCTTAGTGATTCACTTTTTCCAGCAAGGATCCGCCTTCTTCTTATGGTTCCATAACTTCCTCTAACTGTATCACCAACTAAGGATCAAATACCTGAGCCTATGGGGGCCATTTCCCATTCAAGTCACAACATCCCATTATCAGTTCACACACATTTCAGTGATTGCCACATTTTTTAAAATCTTTTGGTTTTTTTGTTTGTTTGTTTGTTTGTTTGTTTTTTACTTTAATAAATGATGTTCCTCTGAATTGCATTCGCAAGTATTTGCATGGAAATGTTTGAGGCAGAGTCTCATGTAACCCATGCTGATCTTGAACTTGACAAGTTGCCAAAGATGACCTTAAACTCCCAATCCTCTTGCTTTCACCCCCTGAGTACTGGAGTCGCAGGTATGTGTCACCATGCTAAGTTTATGTAATTGGGGGAGATGGAACCCAGGGCTGCCTGCATCCATCAATCAATCCACATGCCTATTCCTGACCGTATGTTTTCATGCCACTTGGGTGGGTTCAGAGAGCACCACTGGAGAGTGGCATTGCTGGATCTCTACTGGTCGTTTCCCCTTTATCAAGTTATAGGTTAGTTCTCCTCTGCATCTGCAGCCTTTGAACTCACCAAGGACATGCTGGGAGCTTTATCATCTCTCTGTTCCTGAAAAAAACTCAACCCGGATGATCATATATGGAGACTCCATATAAAAGACACCCCAACCAGGAGAAGCAGAATTGAAAAGTTTCCTCAGAAATCTCTGAGTGGGGTAGAGCAAGAGAAAATAACAATGGATTCTTTTATCAGAGAGGAAGCTGTGCTTTGTTCTACATCTGAGAAAGAAATTGTGTCTGTACTCAGTAAGAACATTCCTTAAAGTCAACGATTATGCTCTTATCACAGTTTTAGGACTTTTTGTTTTTATTGATAAAGTTTATACAATGAGAAGGAAAATTGGCCACATAGGATATAATATTACTGACTTAGTCATATGCCAGCTATTCTAGGCCAACCCCATGGTATCCCCATGTCTCAGCTGTTTGTAACTGCGGAGTGAGATGTGCTGGCAATTTGGAACCACAGCTCTGCCTAGCTCTGAGTGATTTATGGAGATCTTTTAGCCCTCTTGGACTTCGGGGAGATAATTGCAAGGTTTTGGATAGAGAAGTTCTGATGGGGAGCACAAAAGGCAGCTTCTTTCAGTTCCCCACCGACCCTTGTCATCGCCTCTTCCTAAGTTGGCCTACAAGGGGTCAGAAGCAAAAGAAAGGAGGTCAACTGGGAAAGTCAACACATCCGGAGCTGTAAAATGACAGGCATTGACACTCCCAAGAGGATGATGAAGGTGAGGAGAATGGAAGAGAAAGTGATGCTTATAAAACTATGGTGGGGATAGCTCCCACTTAGGAACCTCCTACTGTCTCCTGCACACGAAGCAGCACACTTATCCAGTATCCATGCTCACCCATCCACTCACTAGTCGATGTATCTTAACCACAGAGTGACAACTAGTGACAGAATCTAGTCCTTCAAATGTGATCTCTTGTTCCTTCCAATCGTGAAGCATCGAGTTGTGCCAGGCACCTGCGAGAGACTCTAGTGTAGAAAACACACACACACACACACACACACTCACAAATTGCAGCATCATACATAACCATGCCATCCATTCATCCGCACACCATCTCTTCACCCATCCACACAGTGATCAATCCTGATATCCAAGTACCGCATCTGATAGTGAAGTTCTGGCTCTCCCTATGAAGATCAAACAGATCACCCAACCTTTGAAATCTCAGACCTCTAAGCTGATAAGCAATGGGAAACACATTACTACTTCATGGGGTTGTTGGGAAAATTAAATGAAACTGCGTTCATCAACATTGACTGTTATTACCAGAAATAGTTTTGTGCTTACATTTGAAAATAACTTGTATTCTAGGAACCCATGTTGAGGTTAAGGTAACGCCCTCAGTTTCTAGAACCTTTAGCTAGCCCCAGCAGAATGGAAGGCCCTAGTCCAATATCTATAGACACAATCCTGATTGGTAAGACCCTTTGAGTTCCAGAGGAACCCAGCACCATGGCCTGACCCTGACACCCCCATCCTGTTCTGCCAGGAAAGGGATAGGCGTCTATGCTGGCAAGGATCCAACCAGAGCAAGCTTTGGGGTTCAGAGGACATAGGAAAAGGACATTTCAAGGAACTCCTACTTCCTCAGAAACAGTCTTCTTGTCTCCCCAGCTCACATGACCTCCTGGAATACCATTCACCTTCTAAAAGCAAACACATCCTGGAAGAATGTCCACATGGGTCTTGTGATGGGCTGGCTTTCTCTGTAAGTGTCCTCACAGGGCCTGGACGTGGGGAAGGAAGGGAAAGGGGCAGACTTCATATCTGAATCCCAAGTTGAAGTCTAAGCACTCATTACTTACGATCCAAAATTTAAGGCAACTTGCTTCTGTGTGATAGCCTTAAAGGGAGCCTGCGTTTTGAAGCAGTTTTTGAGTTTAAATAAAACTCCATATATACACATGCTCATTGAGCAAAGAATATATTTTAAACATTGTAACTACAGCTACATAAAGTTTTGTGTAGTAGAGAGGGATAAGTTCATGCTCAGAGGTGAGTTTACCCACCCACAGGCCACACAGAGCACAGCTGGGAAAAGTATTTCTCAGCAGACCTTTCTGATTTCTGGGCCCACAGTCATAGCATTGGGGCCAGGTTTTCTTTTCCCTCTACGAAATGTGGGACTTTGTAGCCTAGAATGGTTCTGTTACAATTATCCAATCACTGTGACATAAAACAATAGGCCTGGACATGATGTTAAATATGTGAGTCTGTGTTCTGCTTTGCTTAGGAGCAAGCCTGGGGTCCTGCAGGCAGCAAGAGGTTAGGGAATAAATGTCTACCAGCACTCCTGGGTTGTCCAGAAGGTTTTCTTGTCACCAGAAGGCTATGAAACAGGAAATGGAAACCTATACTTGCTAGAGGGTAATCAAAGAAGGCTGCAGAACTGAGTTCAGGAGATGCGATCAGAGGAGTCTCCTCCCTGCAGCCACCCCTGACTCAGAACAATGTCAGGTGTGATTTATAGCGCCCCAGGGAGCATTCACTTCTGGGGCTTTTCCCCTGTTATCTAGACTATCTTGTCCTCAAATATCTCCTACCTCCTACCTCTAAAAATTCAAATCTCTCTGTGCATAGGGGCCTTCCCATTTTCTTTGCCTTCCCAGAATGCTCTACAGGCTCCTCAAGGCCCCACACCCTTGGCCTGCCTGAGGGAAACTGGGCCCCACAAGTTAAGGATATGTTTGCCTTGAGGCTGGAGCCCACTGGAGCTGCTCCAGACCTGTTTCTGGGACAGCAGGTGCAGCATCTCACTGACACAAAAATACATTCCTGAGGCGGGACAGACAGGCCAAACAAGTGCTGGACTCCCTCCCTCCAAGGACTCAGCTTCCTCCAGAGGACACATTTGCTGGGAGGACACCCCAAGCGCTAATCCTCTCATCCAGGACATCTAAGCATAGTCAGCATTTTAGCCAGGGGTTGGCCTGAGGCATGGGCCTTCCCCCAGTGGCATTTGGCCAGCTCTGGGCAACAGTAAATCACACCACACTGATAGGTACTCTTTGGATTCTGCAGCTGCTGAGGACTCCTCTGTGGGCAACATAAATCAGAAGCTCACCCCATTTTACCTGCAGTGTCTCCCCATTTCTACAGGCAAGGATGAGAAAATGGTGGAGGCTGAATCCAGTCAGGACTGGACATCCATGGCTGCCATCTCTTTGTCAACTTATTACCTGAGATTTATGCATGATGCAGCCAGGTCTACTCAGTGACACATTCTAATTTAATTAAATTTCATTGGATTGATGTCTGACCAATCAATAATGTTAATGTTTTTGCAATTTGGAGATTAAAGTATGCTCAAGCCACGGCAACCCCCAGCTACTGATTTCAGAATACTCCTTGGATGGAGACTTGCTGGCTTGCGTTCTTCCTTCCTCTCTCCTTCCTCCTTTCCACATTTAAACTGTTATTAAGAGCCTGGTATGGGCCACTCAGACAGATGAAATTCAGATAGAAGCAGTAGTTCTCAATCATGAGGAAGCTTTAGTGGCAACAGCAGGAAGCCAAGTAGGAGACACCTCTAAGTGGGTTCTAACCTCCAGGGCCTGATGGCCTAGAACCAGCATAAGCAAGTCAGATGGTGCCTTGCCCAGAAACCCCACTTTGATAACCACTAACTCAAAGGTCAAAGGAGTGAGCCCTGGAATTACCTGGGTTCAGATACTGTTTGGAAACTAACTGGAGGTAGGCATATGTTTTAATTGGTTAATGCCTCAGTTTCTCAGTTCCCAAGACCCTGACAATTGAGATTCTTCAAGACCTGCAATGCCCACGATACTGTCTAGTGGCTCATGCTCCAGGTGTGTCAGTGTCTCATCATCCATCCTTCATGTGTGTTTCCATGCATGTGAGGGTATAGGTACAGAATCATGTGTATATATGAGCACACCAACCTCTGCTCTCAGTTATTATAGGTACTATCCATTTATTGGTTGGTTGATTGACTGATTGATTTTGAGACAAGGTCTCTCACTGGCCTGGAACTCAGTGGTTCAGCTAGGCTGGCTTGCCAGATAAGCCCATGTCTGTCTCTAGTGCCCTGGGATTATAAACCTATGCCACAGGATTGACTCATCTAATTCCTGAAGTGCAGAACAAAGTAGCCAACTTCCTGCCCACTTGCAGCTTCTGTTCTGGAGATATGAGTGGGTGATGCAGTGTGCCAGGTAAATGGCAGGTGCTAACAAAGGTATTTAGTGTAAGCAAAAAGGACCTCTTTATAACATGGAGCTGAAGTATGCAACAGTGATCAAGAAGTAGTAAGGGATAGAAAAACCTGGCAGGCAATACTTGTAGGCCATCTTAATGTGTTTGTTCATCCTCTAGGCCCCAAAGGAAGAAATAGAGTGTTTCAAAACAGTGGAGGAAGAAGGACCTTTTGTAAATATAAAAAGGTCTCTCTACCTGTAGATTAGGAGAGGGTTGAGAAAGATGTATGGGAACACAGAGTGAATTAGACACACCTCAAGCATGAAAAGTCTAGAATTTAATAAAAATCCAAGTCAAGGATTAGTCTACATTCTGGGTTCCACATCAACCCTTAAAACCCTTGGGTAACAGTTCCTTGGAATTCATCCTGTATCAGTCTTTAGTCATTTACCAGATAAATTAATTTCAAAAAAAATTTCCAAAATAGCAGCCTAGAGTTTAGCTCATTCCGCAAATATTTCTCTGGAGCCGAATGGCACTTGGAAAAAAATTCTCCATTCTTTGCCATAATTTAAAGTTCTGAATTTTAAATTATTCATTGTTCTAATTTGTCCCGAATCTGCAGGGACGATTCAGCTAGAAAGAGACCCTTGCTATGGGGTCTTCTATGTTAAAGTGGAGTGGGAGGCACATCAGTATGAGGAAATGTTCTCCACACTCTTATGGTTATGACATAGACACACTAGAGTGAGATGAAGGTAGTCCTTCATATGACTCCCATGGCCTCATTTTCAGACTTCAGTCTTCTTCTCTACATGGCTGTCCCTGTAGTGAACTGAATTTCTAATCCCCTAACTGCATATGGGAGCCCTGTGCTTCTATTCCAAAGTTAATGCTTACTTTGGTCTTTCCACTGTGAGCGTGATCCCTGCCAGCCCCAGCTCTTGCTCCTCGTGGGACAAGGTGGAAGCAGAGTTAGAACAGAGGACTTCCGCTTTCTGCTGTCATCTGGCCGAGTTGCATCATCGCTTCCCAATCCCTTCCTTTTCCTCTCCCTCCAAACTTAGCTCAGAAAGCAAGCCCTTGTTAAAAAACTGTGCCCTTCACATGTTTTTGCAAGCCTCAGCGCTTGCTAGGGCTTTGTCTCCCAACACTCTTCTTACAGAAGCAATGTCAGCTTGCATTTGTTAGAGGGTGGGATTGTGCAGCCCAGAACAGCACACCTGCAGAAATGACTCAATTAGAAAGGGATCCTTGAGTTTGCAGTGAGATCTTCTGTGTCAAGGAAAGAAAAATACTAGGGCAGTGAAAAAAAAAAAAGTCATGTACACATTTCAGGAGAATTTTAAAACTAGAGGCCTAAGGCTGGAGAAATGGCTCTTACAGAGAACTCAAGTTGGCTTCCCAGCACTCACATCGGGCTATTAACAACCACCTGTAACTTGGGTCCCAATGACCTACTGTCTCTGAGGGCATCTGCTTGTATGCTGCACATTAATTCACAAAGGAACACAAACATATCTACTGAATCAATAAATCTTAAAGTCCTTTAAAAGAATAGAAGCCTATGTTTTGAAATTATATATTTACATTTTTTAATGCCAACCTAGATACCAAATGTGCACACTTATCCTATTTACAGCATACGCAGGCATAGTTCGTCTTGACCCAGACACTAGAAGCCAAATTTAGCCCCAGTTAGAACCTTGAAAAATGCTCAATTCCAGTGTCCTGGGTGCACAAGGACCTACAGAGTGCTCTGGCCTGGTAGCTGGACAGTGTTGATGTGGCCTGCAGTACAAGCTTGCTGTCCCTGCTGTGAACACAGTTTTCAATGCAAATTCTCATCGGATGTTAATGGGATACACTCCTGCTGCCTTCACAACCAAGCAGAGGGAACTTCTGCCGATATCACATTGGCCTGTCAAAGACCAAGAAGAATGATCTTATGAAAATGTAAATCAAAGCATCCCTTATTCTTAGACAAGACCACCCAAAGCTATTGTGCATTGCTGCACAGTGAGCCTAAAGCCTTCCTGGCCTCCGTGGAACCATGTGATCCAGCTTCCTCCCCAAGCCCTACTGAAGTCACCCTGCCCTGTGTGGCCTTCCCTCCAACAACTTAGCCTCTGTTCCTTAAATAAGCTAAGCCCATCCCTACTTCAGGATTTTTTTGTTTGTTCTTCCTTCTGTCTGGAATAGATTTCTCACCCAGATTTATGGGGCTGCTTCCCTTCCTGCACAGCTTATACTCACAGGCTTAAATATGCATTCCCTAAAAAGGACCTTCTCTTCATTAAAACATCCCCACCAATACTGTATTCTGAGACCTCATGTATCTCTGTGACTGTAAGCAGTACTCAGGTTCTGGCTTCGATTTTACGTATCACCCACACTGAATAGAATTTCTATGAGATCACTCACTTTTACATCACCAACACTCAGATGGATAACCATTTCTAGGTCAAGGTCTTGGTTGGACAGGGACACGCTAGCACGGCTGAAGAAGTGACTTTGTATTCATGTCTGTGTACACTTGTATACACATGCATGTGGGTATATTCTTGTCAAAAGGGACATTTGCACATGGACTCAACCTGTCAGATCAGGAAGGGGTTGTTAGCTGAGCTAGGAAGTTTTGGTTTTAAACTCAGAACAATAAGGAGAAGTTCTAAACCCACATCAGAGATGCTCATGTTGAAGGTCCAGGTAGATTGTTGCCAGTCTTCAAAACTTTTCCATCATCTCTGCACATGGGCAAGATACTCACCTTGTTGAGTTGAACCTCAATTTTTCACCTGAAAGTGGGTGTATTGACAGTTTCTACTCTGTAGGACTGTTAAGAAAGAATGCGATTGTGCACAGCATTTTCACTGGGTACTTGGGAAGAGTTAGGAGATTAGTGGGCTCCACCACTGTTGTTATTGCTGACCTAATCTTAGCCCAAAACCAAAGCAGGAGCTGATGAAATGGCTTGACCCAGTAAACATGCTTGCTGCCAAGCTTAATGACCTGAGTTGGGTCCCATGGATCCACATGGTGAAAGGTGAGAACCAGCTCCTGTAAGTTGCCCTCTGATTTCCACACATGCTTTCTGCACGATCATCCTCACACAGAGAAATAACTAAACGCAATTATAGGTAAGCAACTAAGTAGACTGGAGAATTTCTGAGGATAATTGCTGCTGATAGATGGGAGCTGGCAGAGGATGGGGTGAAGTGGGAAAGGAGAGTAAGAGACAAAGGAGGAGGAAGAGGAGGAGGGAAAGGAGGAGGAAGAGAAGAAAAGGCCAGTAGCTCTTAGAACCCACTAGACTGATATCTTGTGGAGGCATTGACAGGGGTCTTCCTCCTGGGCATAGTCCTTCAATCCTAGCATTCTCGGAGGCTATCCCAGTTGACTGACACCTTACACTCAAGCGAAGCTTACTAAAAGGATAATAGATCAGATAGTTTATAGGGAAAGGCAATAAAAGACATTTAATGTAGCAGACTTGCTTACCTAAGCATAGTCTCATCCTCCCAGGCTGTTTTCTTAACCACACAGAGCCAGGTGATCTGTCACCTTTCTCCAAGCAATAACCACAGGGCACAAATGTCCTCTCCTCTATCCCCAATAGTAACCACATCAGAGACAGCTATGTGCTTACCAACCTCATCCTTGTTCTTCTGGCATATTAATAGAGGTGTGTTTCCCAGCTTCCTTCACTGTAGGATGTGCTATGTGCCCATGTTTGGGCCAATGAAGGGCAGGGTAGTGACAGGGGAAGCCTCTGTGTACTTCCTGGTGATTTTTCCTTCCCATCTGTTGGATGAACTGAGACGACTCCAATGACAAGGGAGATAACAGAGGCATGCATAATGTAGGAATAGCCTTGGCCTCCAAGTACTTCACGGGAAGAGATCCCAACTGTTTAGCAGCAATATCCGTATTTGAATGTCAAAGGATCAAGAAATAAATTTTGTTGTGTTATCTATTATAGCAACTAGCTTACCTAACTAAATACCCTACCCATGTGAAAGCATTGTCCAAAAGTCTCATCACAATATCTTATATACATATAATCTCAAAGTATGATGGGCAGCATTGAAAAACAAATGATATGTACATAATCTCTAATTCCTATAAGGGCTACAGAAGCCACAAGGATCAAATATAACACAGAAACAGATAATCAATAGTGCAAATATTCATTAGCTTATGTGAAGCCAGGGGTTTCGGTTCCCAAATGCACACTCTTTCCACTGGATATATATATAAAACATGCTGTGTCTAGAGAGAACAACACTACAGCAAATGTGGACATAGACAAAGAGAATGAAGGAAAATGTATTATTTTTTAATCTAAACAACAATAATCCACGTTAAAAAAATGTTTTCAGAAATGGAAAGGAGTCATTGAGCAGAAAAAGGAAAACTCTTCAATATCTTGGGATAGAGTTAAAGGAGAATGTGAAAGAAAATTTATTACAATTTTTAAAGTATCCAAATAAGCCTCAGGGACCCCATTGCCCCACATTTAACTGTACATTTAAGGAATTTCAATCAAGATCCTAATTGGTTTTTTTTAATGACAAGTTGAATTCAAAGATCATTGGGATGAATTAATAAGCAGAAGAACCAATAAAAACCTATCTGATTGAGGGATTTTAAAAAAGGAACTCTAATTGATAGGAAAGAGATGAGGTTACTGGCCTATTCTATCTGTTATTTGAATATACTCATTAAAGATATAATAACGTTGGTAAAATGAATGGATTCAGGAATGGAACAGACTCCAGAGGCCCAAACAGAATGAGATCCACATGAGAATACAGTGTATCATACAAGTAATACTTCAAATTAGAAGACCACAGACTACTTAAGAAATCAGACAGATACAATTAGATATCTAAATTTTTGCTAGTTCCCTATGTACATTTTATTTTAAAATTACATGAACTATTTAAAATGTTGGAGTAAGATTTTGAGAGGCTTATGTCAAATACTACAAAAACATTAATCATTTTGGTTACTGTCATGATTAGTTTTAATTGTCAACTTTACATAAGTTAGAATCACCTGGGAAGAGAATCTCAGGGAAGGATTGTGTAGATCAGGTTGTCCTCTGGGAATATCCATCATGGATTGTGTTTATTATATTGATTGGTATGGAAAGGTCTAGGCCCAAAGCGGACTATACCATTCCTTGGGCTAGTACTCTACTGCATAAAGAGAAGAAAAATTTATCTGAGTGTAAGAAGGCATTCACTCTCTATCTCTGAGTCTGAATGTGCATGTGGCCAGGAGCTTCAAGTTCTTGCCTTGGACGTGCCACTAAGATGGGCTGTAGCCTGGAACTGTGAGATAAAATAAATGCTTCCTCCCCTAACTTGCTTTTGTTGGCATTTTATCACAACAGAAACAAAGCTAACACAATTACCAAATGCAGCAAAAAAACCTTTGTATAATGAGGTAGCTTAGAGACACGATTTCAAACAGAAATGTTCCTAATACTTTTGATCATCACTTTGCCACAGTAAATAAAGATCTGTTCCTGGGCAAATACATAACGTGTTAAAAAAAGGTTGAAATAGAGAAAAGTAATAACAAATTTTGGTTTGCTTGTTCGGGGTAGGAAGCACAATCATGGCTAAAGGTACAAATAGTTTAAATGCACAACACTATGGTCACAGTGAATATACTTCCTTGGATTTTAAAATAAAATCTATCCAAGATCCCAAAGACGAGTGTATGTTCTCAGCAATGTTGCTAAAAAGAATGAAATTTAGAAGGCATGTTGAAGCAGCTTCAGAGATGGCTGCGTGGGAAAGGTCCTTGCTATATAAACAGGAGGACCCAATCATGATCCCAGTATTCATAGACAAGTGGCTGCAGTGGTGGATGCCAGTAACCCCTGTGCTGAGAAGTCAGAAAAAGGCAGATCCCTGGACCTCACTGGTTATCTAGGCTAGCAAAATCAAGGATCTTTAGCTTATTGAGAAACCTTCTCTCAAAAACTAAGGTGAAGAGAAAAAGACAGGGATCCTAACACTGACCTCTGGCTCCCACACATCTGTACAAAAATGTGCAAGTGCACTCACATAGGTACTTGCAAACACAGTACACACAGTACACACACACACACACACACACACACACACACACACACACACACACACATTGAAGTACAAGGAGCAGATCTTGGAAGGCACTTCCTTTTAGATGAAGTTTAAGATGTGGTGTATTATGGCATTGCAGGAGAACAAGGTAATCAGAGACATGCAGAAAGTCTGATACTGTGAAATTCTGCACAGTATTCCAAGCATTGAGAACTCAGAGGAAACAGTGGTTATCACATAAAGTTCAGGACAATGCCTGATGTACAGAAGGCAGTAGAAAGGCCTGGCATTTCAATATGCAAGTGAGGTGTCTTGTATCTTCTATCTTCATCTATCTGTTGACTCTATTTCTGCCTATCATCTGTCAGTCATCTTCTATTTCTCTGTCAATAAACATATCATCTATAATCTATGTACCTATCATCAATCGATCATCTATTTACCTATCATACATCTACTATTTGCCGACTTTCCCTATTATCTATCTGCCGTCTATGTATCATTTATCTCTCATCTGTCTGCCCACCTACCTACATATCTTTCACCTACCATGTATCTATCAATCCAACCTTCTGTCATCTATTTTTATACTTTTCATCTATCTACTCACCTATCATGTATCTATCATCCCTCTATCCATTTATCAACCTATGATCTGTCTATCTATCTATATCATCATGGACTATAGAATGGACTTTTACACCAGGCAGAACTTGCTGACACAGATGTGTCCCACTAGCTGCATCTGTCTCCTATGACAAACACTGTAAAGGAGAACATTGAAATCATGCGCATGAAGCATTATCTCAGTGGGTGTTAGCTGCCATTCCAGATGCTGTGTGACATTATCTGCTTCTCAGTAAAGCCAGAAACAAAAAAAAAGAAGCAATGAGTATGTTTATTTCGATTTTATTTCTTAATTATTGTATTTGGATGAGTGTTTTGTCTGTCTGTCCGTCTATCTGTCTGTCTGTCTGTCTGTGCACTTCAAGTAAACAGTGCCCACAGAGGCTAGAAGAGGATGTCAGATACCCTGTAAGTGGAATTAGAGAGGGCTATGAGTTACCACTTGTGTCCTGGGAATCAAACTCAGGTCCTCTGTAAGAGCAACCAGTGCTTTCAACCACAGAACATCTCTATGGCCCCAAAGCAATGTGTATATTTAAATTTTATAAAGAAGCATAACCAATTCCTTCTGTGTTCCCTGCCTTTTACTATGGCTTATTTAGTATATTTGCAGATCTCTGCACAGTGAAAGATCTCCATGGGGCAAGCATTTCCTAGAAACCTTAAACACAGACAATGCCTGAGAAAAGAGTGAGCTGAACTCTGCCCTTTGACCTTCACACATAGTTTGTAAAAAGCTGGGTGTGGTGGCAAACATCTATAATCTTAGAATTGCTGGTGGGAGGCAATAGAGCCAGATACCAAATACCAACTTCTGGCCTCCACAAACATTTACACATGCAGATACATGTGCATGATTGATAATTCATGTACATTAAAATTTGAAAAGGACCAACGTGCACAAAGAATGTGTACTCCTTTGAGTTGACCACCTTAGATATTTTGGTTCACTTTGTTAAGTCAATCTACCCTCTGTACTTCAGCTGATTTCTCATGGCATCCCAAATTGGAAATACTTTATATGGTGTTAATTAAAAATGTGTAAACAAACAAACAAACAAATAAAATAATAAAAACCAACTTAAAATAAAGATGCAGAAACACACTCCAAGATCTCTGAGGTCATGGGCAAAAGTGTTCCTCTGCTAGTAATGAGGTGTGACGGAAAAAATCCACTTAGACTCATTCTTTTAAAAGATGCTTAAAGAGCCCTATTCCTCCTCAGCATAGAAGAGGTGGGGCAGCTCATGGCTGATGGCCTTTTCCCATCAAATCCATGCCTAGTGGAGAAATTCTAGGCTAAGTGGTCAGATGTGAGGCCTGCACTCTCGCTCTGCTATTTAATTGAGCAGTGACCTACTAAACATGCACATACACCTACATGCACAATCATACATGCAAAGATCTCAGTGATATTCTATAGTTAGTAAAATAATGAACTGTATTTCTTTCCTTTTAAAAAAATTATCCACATATTTTTTTAAAATTCCAATAAGCAATCATGGGGAAGTTTAGAGAGGATTGGGAGTTTCTCTTAAGCTATAAAAACATACTGCAATAAACATTTCAGGACTGTGAAATAACACAGTCCTTATACAACAGAGTCTTTTCATATAGAGGAAGCAGCTATGGGTAACGCTAGCCCCAATGTCCATTGGTGGTGGTGTTACAGGCCTTGGTAAAAGATGTTATGACCTTCTAGAGGACCTTGATCACTCAGGGTATCTGTCCCATCACTCCATATTAGACATTAATTGTCATCTGAGGGGGACAGAATGTCGGGCATCAGCTAACTGATTCTGTAATGTGCCATTCTATCCTAAGTCCCATCACCCCAAGTGCTGCCTCGGTCTGGAGAAAGTACATACAAATGTATGTATGTACACATATATAATTTATTGGACGGCTGGCTCATCAACTATATTGGTTTTCATAGCTCTGCTATTGTCAGCATATTTCAGATTGGATTTGCTGCTGACACAGTTGAATGAAAAAATACTGACGTTTTTCAGTATTGTACTTGACATTTTTAGTATTATTATTAGTCATTTCATTCCATGTAGTAACATTGTCCGAATGGAATCATCCACAAAACAAAACAAAAAAAGGTTTTAAAAAGTATGCTCCTCAAGTCTGAGCCCAGAAGAGGTGCCTGTTCAAGTCTGAAGCCCAACGAGGTGCCTGCCTGTTTCCACAGTTATCTCTGTACACCTTTTGTGGAGCTGTGATAACCCTTGGTGTAGATTGATGTTGACACTTGTTGCACAGAAAATTTCTGCAGAGTTTTTTCTGTTTTTTTGTTTTGTTTTGTTTTGTTTTGGTTTGGTTTGGTTTGGTTTTTTTTTTCTTTTTTTTTTTTCTGACAATTCATTTAGCTAGAGATCTTTGCCTGGAAAGAATGGCCACTTTTAACCTCATCCTAAACAGGGATTGATGATTTGAAGTTGGATTTTTCTCTTTAATGGCCATGGCCGTGTTGTCTACACTACCTTGCTAAATTCCTGGAAGATTGCATTTTGGCCGAGATTTCTTAGAAGTCCTCAGGGGTCAATCTCCAAAGCAATTATTAAATTACAAAGTGTGTGTGTGTGTGTGTGTGTGTGTGTGTGTGTGTCCACGTGCAAGCATATGTGCACATATGTTTTATATAATATATGAATGCACACAGAGAAGGGTTTTTTTTGGTAGGAATTCACATATATTTGTGCTTCCATTTTTCCAGAATACCAACAAACACTTATGGAGAAAGAGAGTTGCTCCATATGTAAAATTTAGCTATTAACAAACATGTCACAAGAAAAAAACTTAAATCCAAGAATGGCCATCTCCCTAAGATAGAACCCAAGTTGTTTTCTTGTGAAGGACAGATCCTAGGGAGCTGGCTGCCAGGGTGTGAAGGACTGGGTTGGCACATTCTGAGGTCATATTGCAGAAGACACACTTGCTCAGCAAAGGGGACTCTGTCATCTCTTACTTAGCTGAGGTTGTGAAGAACACCATTATCTACTGGAATTGCTATAGTCATTGATGTGTCTCTCAAGTTGCAAATGAGTTTGCATTTGAGAATTCTAGAATAAACAGGATACATTCAGCAATACAATAAAATCTCCCATAAAGTATTTCTTAAATGTGTGGGGATGCTTCTGGGATATGCAGACGTTGAAACTGAAAGTTCAAATCCCTTTGCATGTTGAGTAGAAATCATGACCATTTCTACCCAAGTTTCTGTCAAAATATAATGGTTGTGTGCCTATTGATAAAATACACCCCATGATAAGTTGTCACTGGAGATAAATGGCCTTTTTGGTTGAGGTGTTAAGCAGGGCTCCTACTGGGGGACAATACCACAGAGTTAAATAATGACTTGACTTCCTATAAATCTGCAGTTAAGACCACATGGGACACTTCCTAGGGACTCATTTTGGCACACAGGCTCTGAAGAGACATCTGTGCACTTAATAAGAATGATAAGGAAGTACACTGCAGGTGGCTGGAACAATCAGAATATAGCACTCCCCCATTGTCCCCACAAAAATCTCTTTCTCCACTGGATGAATCCAGTTTCTAATCCATATATTGTCAATTCATTTTGGTTATGATAGGTAGAAATAGACATCATTCATTACGATAAAAAAAAAAGAGGCTGTCCTCTAATATGTGGCTAAGGTACCTTATGGAAGTCTAGAAGAGATGAGGGTTCTAATCTATTTCCACGCAGTATTTTTCAGTCTCATAAGCTAATGTACCATAAGATCACATATTTACTAATCTACCAGAGTGAATGCATTACCCATCTACTGAGTTGGGTGACATAAACTTCTGCTTTTCTGTAGACAATGCCTCCTTCTCTTGCCTTAAGGAATTATGTAGTTTCGCAAGTCTCAATATCTTCTTCTCCAAAAGAAGCACAATTAAGACTATCTCTCTGGGTCCTGTTGAAGTTAAATGAAATAATGCATGCTACACTTTTTTTAGTCTAAGGTTGGCGTGTGGTACTACACAGGTACATTTTGGGTATCCTGATTAGGATATTCTGTGATGACTTGATATCTAACATTATAATTGTTATTAATGGTAATCAGAGGAACTAACCTTCACTGACAGGATAGTCAAAGCCTCCAGTCTTAATTCAATATGCTTTAACTATATTTATCTACTTAAGATGCCTAGCCTTTAAAAGGAGAATGCAGGAGCCAGGGAAATGACCAAGTCAAAACAATGTTTGTCTTTATAGCATGAGGACCTGAATTCAATCCACAAAAATCCATGGGAAAAGAACCAGGTGTGGTTGCATGGTCTTCTAATCCCAGAGATGAGAAGGTAGAGGCCGATAGATCCTTTGAACTCACAGGTCAAGAGGTCTACCCTATTGGGCAAGCTCCGGGTTAATACGACTCCATCTCAAAAACAACTGCTACTGAGAGTGTCCTCACACACACACACACACACACAGACACACACACACACACACACACACACACCACATATGTGTAAGTTCACACAAACACACAAAGAGAGAAAATGTGTATCATTCTTATTGTTCAGTAAACAGTGGACAAATGGGTGAATAAGGATTGCAGTGACTTTGCCTTTATTGCTGATCAGTCTCTTACAACAGCTTCCAAATTTCCACAAGAGTGGCCTTCTTGAAGATCATTCTAGTAGGAAGTAAACAGTCTAAAACAGTCCCCTGCCTTAGTCTCCCAGTTCTTTTTCTAGATGTCTTTATTACACAGAAAGCTTAGGTGATATGCCAATAAGTAGTGTATGAATACTTAATGGCGGGGGAATAAATTATAAATGGCATGGAATTTATCTACATGGTTACCTTGCAGATGGCAGGACAGTCCTTTATCCTCTATCAAGACATATAGGAGTCAATAGGTGAGAGAGTATCTTGGTTGATAAATTCTAAAATTGTTACCGGATATCATCTTAGGTTACATGGAACCCAATACTATGTGGCAGAGAGAAAGGATTGAAACCAGGAAGGATGGAGAATATGATGCTGGCAGGAGAGAGAGTAGAATGGTCCCTAAGGGCACAGAAACTGCTGGAATGGGGAACTAAGCACAGAGGCTGCTAACAGCTGGGCTGGACTAGGCTTACCACACAGCCCTCTGATTGAGAACAGTAGGGCTTTTTAGGAGAAGCTACCAAATGACATTACCTCAAGAAATAAACTTGTATGCTATTTCTTCACCTCAAAGCCATCTGTCAACAGCCAGCTCTGTAAACACCGTGAATACACACAGTGGGGACAAAGTCTCCCCATCATGTGGACTTACTGTAACATTTATTTCATGCTCACATAGCGGACAGCTCCCCTACACATTTCTTCTCTATGTGTGGATTTGGGGTAGAAGTTCATACATCTTGTGGCTCTGCTGTTACAATTCTGTGGGTCATCAGTGCTCCTAGGACCTTATTTATGTCCAGGGCAGCCAACAAGAGGAGGTACCATAAGAACCAGGTGTGAGGATAGATCTAGTTGCATGACACTGCTTACGCCAATAAAACAGGAAAGCAGTCTAGTGCCCACGCAGAAGAAACAACACAGCTGCAGAGCAGCTAGCACTGCCTGGCATGAATCTCAAATCTAGGTATGTGCAAATTCACTCATATGCATGTGTTTATAGATTCCAACATGCTAATGGGGAAAGGCTATTATTGAAACATCCTCCTGAACGTCATCTTGTGAAGCTGTTTTTGAAATTGCTTTTAGAGTGTTGTGTTTGTATGCCAGTGGCAGAACTTACAGTTACAAATTGTCTTAATTCCTGGAAGGTCCCCTGGTAATAGTGTGTTTGTGCCAGTATGGGTTTCTTTTTGTATCCTATGTGGAATCAAAACTCCAGTGTCCTATGTGAAGCCACACTGAAGTCATGGATGGCACAGGAAAGTGTGAGGGGAGGCTCGGAGCAGTTTATGCTTGAAACTGTGCTACTGGCCTATTAACCTTATGGACAAGTAGTTTATACTCTAAGATTTGGGGGCCATGTGCTCTCTATTAGGACGAGGATTACCTTAAAGGATCTGACCTCAAGACTCCCTCCAGATAACCAATTCCACAGTCACTCAAGTCCCTTCTGTTAAAGCAAGGTAGTACTTACAGATAACCTACATACATGCCATTAGATGTTTTAATCACCTCTATTTTTGTTTTTATTTATTTTGACTATTTTGAATAAAGGCTTGTGTAGCCCAGAATGGCCTAAAAGTAAAAATGACCTTGACCTTTCTATCCTGCCTCAACCAACTGAGTACTATGATTCCAAGAGCTGAGTACCCTTCTCAGATAAATGTCTGAAAAATAATCATTGTGTGATATTCAGGGACTTGTGATAAGGGAAAAACATGTATGAGTTTAGTGCAGATGTAATTTTTTTCCAATTCATAGTCAGTTAACTCTAAGAATGGGAAACCAAAAGATGAGTGTGTTTTGCTATGGGACACAAAAAATATTCCTACATTGTGCTTGATCAAATAGGGTTACCCTGGTCTGGTAAAACTTGACTTACACAGATAGGCAAGAATGGGGTTTGGCCTTTTTCTGAAGTCCAGCAAGGCTGTATTACAGGGTACACAGATAACCCTTTGTAAATATTATTGTGCTATTCTTGGCTTGAAATGGACACAGTCATAGGATGTTGAGGTATTTGAGCTTCAGCGGGTGTATTTATAAAAGAGTACAGCAAGTATCTAACTCTGAAAGAAGTTCTGGGGTCTCTGGGAAAGGGGCCGTTTTGACCTCCTGCCTGCTTTCCCCCTGTACTGTCGGATGTCTTTTCTTCAATGAGCATATTTTACTATTGCAATAAATAAGATATTTTTACATGTGCACACTTTCAGCATTTTGCTGACTCAGAAGAGAAGATTTCATTTTAATCCTGAACATGGAAGATATTTACATTTTTCAATAACTAGCTGCAGTTATGATTCAGAATTAAAGCTTAAACCACAAAATAACATTGAAAGAGTTTAGGCACGGCCTGAGATGCTTCTAGGAAGGCAAGGTCATGACTTCCTCTTTTAAAGATTTAGCTGACAGGGACTCCCGTAAAAGGAAGGGGAGTGGTTTGGGAAGAAAGGCCTTGGGTCCCTTTGTAACCACCCTCCCCTCTTGTCAAATTTCAGGATTCTCTGCCTGGTCTCCTGTGGGCAGGAGGTACCTGTGCTGACATACAGAAGGTCATCATAAGTGTTTATTAACGTATTTACATGACCTGCTCTTTCCCCACAGTACCCAACTCAGGGCCTGACATCTATGCGGAGACACACTTGATTTAAGCAGACAGATGATGTGAATCGTAATTTGTGAGAGAGCTTTTTTTTTTTTTTTTTTTTTTTTTTTTTTTTTTTTTTTTTTTTTTTTGCTCAGGATGCCCACTTTCCTTCCAGTTTCTGAGCACATGGATTTCTTTACACAAATGACAATAAAGAGACACATTTCAGGAGTCTCCGAAAGTGCTGCTGTACAAGGGAAATTACCTTGACTTGGGTGACATGATTAACCTGAATTAACCCAAGGTAGCAGCGTGTCAACATTGGCATTAGGAGAGAGACGTCAGTGTCTCTTGTCTGCCGAGGGAGTAAACAGAATTTTCCCCCAAGCTTAACCTTCATTTCCTGTGAGCTTGTTGGTGCTATGACAAAGTAGAAAAACGTAAGCTTCAGTGGGACCTCACTTAAAAATTTTCCTGATTTTGGTTTTTATGAATGTCTCCCAACCCAGACTCCATTCATATACGGTGCTGTAAAATAGAAACCAAATGGGGGCTGGAGAGACAGATGGTTCCGTGGGTAAAGTGTTTGCCGTGCAAATATGAAACCCAGAGTTCGCGTCCCGCAAAAGCTGGCAAGGTGGCTCATGACTGCATCTCCAGTGCTAAGGTGGAGACGGCAGAGAGGAGTTCTGGCAGTTTGCTGGCCAGCACGGGGAGCTGAACCCACAGGAAACAGATTCAAGTGAAGGATTTCTGAGGGAGATCGGGGGAACAGTAGAAGACAGCTAAAGCTGACCTCTGGCCTTTACACATATGTATGTTGTCTGTTGAAGATTGTGCCTGTACAGGAGTGTGAGCTTGTGTGCACGGGCGGTCATGCTTGAGTGCATGCGCACAGAGTGGACAGTAAAGGAGCTTAAATAAAATGAAAACCGCAGTCCAGGCAATAACACAGTTTGGATTTCAGGACAATTGCAGGAATCGTTAGATATTATCTTCTTTAGGGATTTGGCATGCTCTTCCTTAGATTGCCATCAGGCCAGGGGAAAAACAACCTCTTTATTATTTGAATCAGTTTCCAGCACCTCATGAATTAGAGGCTCACACCCGAAGGAGTATTTTCAGCTTAATGGAAACAATGTATCTAACGCTTCCAACTCTTTACAAGATTCTGCACCGATAGATGGACATTCCTGCTATGTAGGTATACTGCCTAGTGGCTGGTTCAACACAAGTTAACATCTGTTAAAAAACAAGTGAAGCCAATAAAAGACAATTTTGGTTTAATAAGGGAACACTGCAAATAACCCTCAAATACTATTTTATGTGCTGTGTTAAAATCAAATCCAGGAGGCTGCAAGTGGGCATATTTGTTTTTAAACCGCGTTTCACTGGTTGGCTCGAGTTTAATGTGATGAGATGGCACATTCATGTTAGGGGAGAGCTGATGCCAATGAAAACAGCATTGGTTGCTCAATAGTAAGGGAATATGCTGGAAAAAGGAACATAAGTTTCCAATAGTGTGTATAGAATTACTTAAGAAAGAGTAACCACTGAAGAGACAGCCGGGAGCCCACACTTATTCTACTAATGCTGCCCGTTTAAAAAGAGAATGTGGACAAGTCACTTGAAAAGTTAAAAACCCATAACCTGATGTGGCTTTTGCCACTGACTTCCCTGAAGCAGCAGATGGCTGAGAGCTTCTCTGGGACTTCTGAAGAGCTCCTGGGCAACCTGAATCAGTCCTGGGAGATAGTGGCTTTTTAGTGTTAAGTGGAAGCTTAGCATGCTGGCTACCTCTGGAACACCTCCATTCAACACAGCAATAAATCCCAGTGAAAGATTTGTTTTTGTTTTTGTTTGTTTGGGGGGGTGCTTTTATTTTGTTTCTTTTTGTATGTGGTGTGGTAGAGAACCAGGCTTCAGGCATGAGTACATATGTTAGGTGATGGCACAGAATTGGAATATTGTAAACTTTTAAGAGGTGAAGGCCAGTGAGATGAAGGTCACTGGCAGAATGTATTGAATAATAGAAGTGAACCCCTCCCCCTTCCTGATCCACTGAGATGTGGCGAGCCGTACTACAAGGACCTACTCCGATAGACTGAGTCCAGGCTGTCATGTTGTTCTGCTGTGGCAGACAAAATCCCCTGAAACCATGAGATAAGCTTTTGCTCTTTTAAATTCTTTCTGTTGGGTATTTGTCACAGCAATGAGAAAGGTAATGGACATATAGGGAAGCACACTGAACTACCATCAATCTGTCCTCCACACAGGGTCATTCTTTCATAAAGCTAGAGCTACTTCCCTGGTCTACTCTGGGGCTACTACATGGTGTTCTGCTTCACACATAGTATTTGCTTAATAAACATTGCTGTGTACACATATGAAGAGGGGAATCTTTCATTCTTCCAGGATAAGTTGAAATCAGAATCAAGTGAAGAAGAAAAAAATCATTTTAAGGCTGATGATATTTCTGCAAGATTATGTTTTGACTGAGGCAAATACCGAGAAATGATAGCTGGGGATTGATACCTATAGGAAGTTGGGTGTTTTGGGCCAGACTTTCTGTAATGTGCCAGTGATTCATGCTATGTGGCAGGGATACAACTGTGTGGTACCCATTCATTTAAGGATACAGTGATGGGATGTTTTATAGATGGGCATAAATGGTTCAATAACCCACCCCATTATCATCAGTGTGAATGCCTGTTCTTTGCTTTCCCAGTGACTTACCAAATCATTTAACCTCCTGAAGTCTTATTATCCATTAGCCTCAAGTGTGCAAAAAAACCACACTTCCCTCCAAGTGATGAGATTCCATGACCAGGAGAGGAACTGGCGAAGGTCAGCTTTAGTAAATCCAGGTTAGGGAGAAATGTTTTGTTTTGTTTGATGAATGTAGAATGCTTGCAGCATATTGAATTAACTTTTCCAGTTTGGTTTTGTGGTTGAGCTTTGTAATGGACAGAAAAGCTTCTCATTCCAGAATACAAAATGTTCAGATCATCTCCCATTAGCCGTACCTAACCTGAGAAACAGATTCATTCAGGTTCATGGTAGGTTATAGGGACCCCTGCGGCCAGTTCTTTTTCCATTGAAGAGTCAGGCCAAGATGGCTCGAACACTACAGCAGTGCCAGAGGAGTATCACTGGGTGAGACCTCTGGCTGTGGTGGTGTCTCTTCTCTCCCTCTCCAGTGGCCATTCTCCATTGCATCTCACTATGTAGATAGATGGACAGACAGATGTCCCCCAGCTCTGCCTCTCACCACGTCAATCACCATGGCTTATTTTTCTCTCAGTATTCTCTAAATTCAGTTTTCATTCCCAAATAAAGACTAACCAATTTCTATTATTCACCTTTTCCACTGATGTGACCAAGCCTCCTCACCAAGGCAGGTTAAGGGAGGGAGGGCTCATGTCCACTCCCAGGTTAGAGAATGCCATGTGGCATACATAGGAAAGTGCCATTGACTGCTACCCAGTCTTAACAGTATTAGGAAGGTGATACCTGTTTCTAATTCAGCTTCAGCATGAACCCTCTGATTCTTGACTTGCCAAGGTGTGACAAAAAGGTGTCACAAACTTCTCCCACCAAAGACAAGCCCACCCCAGCTGCCAGGCCTGCTCTTCCACAGTCTCCTGATCCATGAGTCACTGTAGAACCTTCCTTACCGGAGTGGTGGAGAAAGCTCCTTAAGAATGTCTAACATAGTTCAAGCAGATGATACAGCGGGCCAGGGCATTTGCTGCACATACATGAGGATTTGAGTTTAAATCCCAGCATCCATATAAAAGAATCAGGCCTGTAACTCTAGTTCTGTGGGAGGACCTCTGGGGTTTGCTGGCTGTCAGCCTAGCTCCAGGTTCACCAAGGGACCTTCTTTCAAGGAAGTAAGGTGGAGAGTGATCAAAAAGGGACATCAATGTCCTTTTCTGGCTTCCGTGCATGAGTACCTTCTCCATACCTGACCACCCCCCCCCACACACACACACACATACACAGATCAGGGGAAGGCGTATAGACAGGGACAAAATTAAGTCTAACATACTCTTACAGTTTTCCCAAGGATGATGATTGCTGTCACTCTGTGTGACACGTTTGAGTTTCCATGCAGGGACCATGCTGCGCCCCTTGTTTTGAAAACCTGCAGTTTATAATGGCAAACCCTGCCCTGCAGTCCTCAAAGTACTGACCTCCTTCCCAAATGTAGTACTCGGAGCAACTGACAATTGCTTTCAAATCCCTTTAAGCTGTAACAAGGCTTCAACTTTTACAAAACATTTCCAGTCCTTGTTTCCTTTCCCTGTCGTGACACTCTGAGCTAGACATGGGGAGAATGTGTGATTTATCACCCAAACAGGGTCACTTCTAGAGGTGAAAGGGTGCTATTAATAATCACGCCAGGACAACAGGTGCAATGTGGGGCTGTCCTGGGCGAACAGAGACATGGGACACCCCAGCTAGGCAAGACAAGCTGTCTCAGGTTACCACTGAAGCAAGAGAGTGGTGATGCACAGCAACTGAAGGTGGTGCTGAGCTCTCATCTCCACATTTGGAGTTTCTAATCTCACTTTGATGGTTTGCTTCCTTGTTACTTGTGTTTTTGTTATTTTTCCCCCCAAGAAATGATACACAGGGATTTTTAAAGAGGGATCTGCATAAGTCTAAATATCCTATAGAGATATTTCCTAAGAAACAGAAAGATATAGCATGCATTTATCACAGAAAGATAAAAAGAACACTTATCTTCTCCCCCTCTTCCTCCTCCTCCTGCTCCTCCTTCCTCTCCATCTCCTCCCCCACCCCTGCTCTGCCCAGCCCAGGTTACTGACATTCTGCTTTGTCTAAGGAAAGGCTCTGGGGACTAAATACTCCTTTCACAGGAGCTAGCATCTGATATATTGTTTTTATTAAGGATGGCCTGCTCAAGAGAACGATGTCACATGCTCACATTAGTGTCTTATAAGGCTAAAAGCTGATTTGAAATAGCATCATAATACACCACAATCAAAACTTCTAAGAGAAAGTGTAATGAAGGGGCCTGAGGGAGTGGAGCTGTTTCAAAAGCAACTTTGGGATCCAAGGGGGTGAGAGAAGCCTGAAGGAAACTGGCCCTTTGGTGCACATCAATTCACAAAGACCATTTTTCCCCCTTTCTCCATACTCTGTCCAAGGGAATTCAGCAATAAAATCAACCCAGATCTGCAGGTGGTCCATCACAATGGCTTGCAGGAAGAGGGCAGGGGGAGCACGTGAATGTCATAGGTTCCCACTTCAGGATGGTCATTGCTTTCTGACCGTGAGATCCAACTCTGTTGCCTGCTGAGTTTGTACCACTTACAAGCTTTAGTCTCTTCATCTCTTAAAATAGCTGCTGGGATGGAATAGGAAGCTAATCAGTGCTCCTGGCAGGAACTGATATGTATAAAAGAGATCTATGCCTGTTTTAGCCTCAAGTCTTAGTACACATTAATTTTTACCAGGAACTGAACTTCTCTCCTTTTCCTTGAGAGGGTCTCAGTCTCTTATTGGTGGGTGTTGTTTTGAAGAATTCTCTGATTGCTGGTTATCTTGACTCCTACAGTGCTATTAGCCAGGGTGACTCATGGAAGGAGCCTATCTGGAATCTCCCGGTGGACTCTGGAATGAGGTTGGCACAATAAGGGATTACAGAGAAGGGCCCTAGCCCTTCCTAACTACATTCAATGGTTTATCCATGGACCTCTCTCTCCAACTTACTGTCTCCTAGCCTTGGGACTGAAAAATAACATCTCTGTGTCTGCATTTTCAGTGATCCTCTCCACATCGGCCCAGATCAAACACGTCAGCATGGGTCCATGATAGGCACCTTTCCCTAACCTATCAATTTAATTTTCAACCTGGTCTTTAGAACTGTTTGTAATAAACCCTTCTCTTGGCCCCTTTGTAGATTTGAAGATACCGAGGCTCTAGCTGACAGTATCCTGCACTTGTAATTCCAGCCCTGAGGAGGCAGAGAAAGGCAGATCACAGTGGTTCACTAACCAGCTAGCCTAATCTGCTTGATAAGCTCCAGGCCAGAAAGAGACACCAACTCAATAAATTAAAAAATAAAAAGGTGGACAGCGTTTGAAGGAAAACATCAGGTTTGTCCTCTGACTTCCATGTGTAAACGCACCTGCACACACCTGGATGCTGATAAATCCACAAGATCAGAGAAATGGAGTCTCTGTTCAAGAATTTCCTCCAGGTTACTCAGAAATAGAGCCAGGCTTTGAAAATGCTCTCTGTATGTCTACCTGAAAAACCCATGCTATTTTTCCCTAATATTTTTTATTTGCATTATCTAAACAACCTATAAACATGATGAGAACTTCATAAGTGAAACCATGAAAGAGAAACCATGATCACACTTCCAGAGTCATATTTCCACAATATTTTATTACTGAAGTTGTATGTGTGTATATGTATAAGTATGAATATTAATGTATATATGTGCATGTGTGTGCATACAGATGTTTTGTGTGTGTACATATGTGGATGTGTATGGTATATGCGTATGTATGTACATATGCTTGTGTGTATTTATGTGTACATACATGTGTGTTTAAATAACAAAAACTGTTCAGTGCTATGATTTTTTTCTTGCCTAGATTATTTAATATTCCATCATTATTTTTGTCCTATGATTTTCCTAACAACTATTTCAGAAATGGTGGCTTATAAGCTATATACAATTTCTCCATAGATACATCTGTGTCTACATATGATACTATAGATACATACTACCATGGTTAATATTAATTTCAACTCAATAGGATCTAGAATCATATAGAAGTCAGATCTCTGAGAGCCTCCATGATGGGTTAACTGAGATAGGGAAGCCCACCCTGACACCCTAAGGAAAGACAGAATGGTGGGCTGAGATCCTAGGGGGAATAAAAACAAGAAGCACCAGCATCCATTTTCCTCTGCTCCCTGGCTGCAGTTGTGAGATAGAACCAGCAGCCTCAGGCCCTGGCCACCATGGAGGTGGGGAGAATGGGACAGGAACAGCAGCAAGTACTCGTATATAATACTGCTTAATAACCCATTTTCCCTTAGAGGTGGTTATTTATAGCCCTTCTCAGTCATCAAAATTTTGTTTTAATATTTTTTTTTAAAAAAAGCAGCCATAGCAAGTGGTTCTTCACTTTGCTATGCATCTTCCATGAGAGTGTACCTTGTCTGAATTGTTTAATTGACTCCTGAGTCAATTTGTATTGCCATCTCTCTAATGGAAAACCTAAGGCTTAGGGAAGTGACATTCATCATCAAAACAGATAGAACAAAGCAGAGGAAAAGTCGAACATGAAGTTTACAGATGTTGCTGTGTCCCCCACCCCAGCTCCCAGCGTCTCTCAGTTCGTTATTCTCTTCTTAGGGGCTATTGTCCCTGAAATCAGTACACTTTCCCCAGCAGGAGAGGAGAGACTTCTAGGAGGCTCTGGATGGTGAGGCCAGGAAGCAACCTTTGGAGGCATTTCTTTGCCCTGACTGCCTCCCTCACATTAGAATCATCTTTACTGAGAGAATGTGCCCAGCAAAATGATCCCATACTTGTCACCTGCCTCACATCTGACCTATAACCTATCTCTCATTAAACATGGCCCTTAATCCCTGAAGTGCATTCCTTCAAAGACAAGAGCTTTTATGACACTCAACCTTCCCTACACGTGAGGCCTGCTGGCTGGTGAACAGAGGCATCCTGCAAATTGGTGGGATTAAGGCCATACTTCCTTTTCTGTCAAACGTCCCACGTGGCCAGGATAGAGTCCCCCGGACCTGGCAGGCAGGACTCAGTCATTGGGAAACAAGCAGTAGCTTCTGCTCTATTCCACTTCACAAATCCAAAGCCTGCTTTTGACCACAGTGGCTGCCGGGAGGTCACATTTCTTGTATAAAATAGTATTGTCTGGGCCTAGTTCTTCACAGAGCTCTTTGGAAATCCCTGCTTGGCTGTTTGTTACTGTTGTTTTATGTTGTTTTTCTCTTTTGGCTGCGTCTCAAATGACTCTAAGCATTATGTAACTGGCAAAGACTTGGCCCTTGAATTTCTCTGCAGAGTGCCTGCCTCCAAGCTCCCTCTCCCAGATCACTTTCCTAAGCCTGCAAGAACATATCCCCGCTGATCTGCTGACAGAAAGCAACACAAGTTTACTCTCTCATAATTGGGGGGGGGGGCTAAAGGTGTGAAATGTGGGTATGTGCAGACCCACATACCACCCTCCCCCCCCACACACACACACCAAAGCGCCTGGAGGAGAATCCACTCCATGCCTAGGTCCCACTAGAGAGTCTAAGCCTGAGGCTGCCCTCCAATCACTGCCTCTGTCGGAATGCAGCTATCCTTCCTATACGGAAGTCCAAATTATCCCTCTCTCTCTGTATTTTTTGTATCAAGCTGCCAGCTCATCAGGTTTAGGATAATATCAACTCAAGCTCCTTAACTAATTACCACCCCAAAGCCCGAATTATCAGATATGCCCATGTTCTGAAGTTTCTGGTAAGCATGAATTCCCAGAGAGAACAGCGCTCCCCCGCACACCCACCCCACACACCTGCTACTACTTCTTTCTCAGAAAGAAAAGGAAGCACCAATCCTTATTCTCCGGCATCTTGTCTGTGCCATGCTTTCATAGGGAGAAGATTTCCACCCTAAGGTCAGGGAGGGTCTCAGAAAGCACTATCTGTAGTATCTTGTTCCTCAATTCTTGTGCTGTGCAGTATGGGAGCCACAAGGCACATGACCACTGAGCATTTAGAATGTGTCTATGTTCCTAAGGATCTCAACTGTTCATTTTAACAATTTGCATGTACGTCCATTTAGCCATGGGTGTGTAGTGGTCTGTCCTGCTATGTGTCTACAACCCTCTATTTACAGATAACCTGAAGCCCATAGCCATACAGTCTATCCACGGAGACTCATAGTTAGTGGCAGAACCAATTTCCTTAAAATTTACAGATCAGCCCATGGTGGCTCTGGGGTCAGTTTGAACCCTCTGTGTTTTTTTTTTAACGGCTGCAAGTGAGGATTATATTTTTGTGCATTATTAAATTGTTGAAAGGAGCAGATAATGTTCCATGCCCTGTGAATATAATAGGAAATTCAGATCACAGCATCCGTAAGTAAGCTGCATTAGAGGGCAGCCTTCCCCTTCCTGCCCCTGACACCTCTACTAACTTTCATACTTCCGGCTACACTGTGGACTGCCATGGGAACAGTCTTTCCTCAAAGACAAAGTCATTTACTCTGTGGGTCTTTACAGAAAAAGGCTGTAGTCTCTGATACAGTTCTTCTCGCTTACTGCCCTACATTTAAGTAGCAAAAAGTGTAGGTCTGTTGAAAGAGGAAGCTGTGGCAAAGTCTCCATCCCTAAGATGGAACTCAAGTCATTGGACATGACTGCAAATAACCTGAAACCACTTAGCCATCTTGCCTGTTTCCTCTCCACCTGATTTTCTGAGGCAGTTTCGCTCAGTGCACTTACCCGTTCAGCTAAGTTATCTGACTTGCCAGCAAGCCTTCTTCCCAAGAATCCCCCTGTTTTCACCTCTCCAAAGCTGGAATTGTAGGCACACACCACTACATTACCATTTTTCTCCCATGGGTCTCGAGGATCAAATTGAAATCTACACACTTGTGCAGCCAACATTTGGGCAACGGAGCCATCCCCCAGCCCCAGATTCTCTATTTTAATGGCAATTAATTAAGATCCTATTGTGTTGTTCCTGGTTTCCTGTGCACCTACTATGTTTGTGTTGGGCTCCCAGCCCCTGAGCTGAAGTTGCTTTGCTAGTTCCAAGTCAGCGCGGTCACAAGGGCTACAGGGCCAGAGGCCCCTTCTCTGGCTTCTCCTACCATTCTTAGAAACACGGTCTTATTGCTTCCTTCCTTCATCCAGGTGGTAGAAACACAACCCAAGGGAAAGGAGAACTTGAGCGGGCCCCAGAGGGAAGACATTCTGTAATTAGGGAAGTAGAAAGTAGAACAGAGCTCAAGAGCCAGGTTCTGATTGTCCCTGTCTGCTCCCCAGGCTGTAAACAGGGCCCTCTGTGGATGTGCTGGACAAAGCTTCCCCTAGAAGTCAAAGAAAGGACAGCACATGAAGTAAGGGGGGGGGGGAACAGGGTCACTCAAAAACACTATGTACTCTCAGTGCATCAGAACAGGGTCTGCCCCAGGTTCCTGTACCCCACGACTGCTAATATCAGCTTCCTGGCACCTTTCTCTGCTTGCTTTATCAATTTCTGTTCCCTCTCTCTTCTTGGTCTATAGGACACGGAACAGTCTCTGGCTATAGTTTCTTATCTGTGAGCCCATTGGAGAGGGGCATCCTGGTTTGTTTTTCAGCAAACACAATACTTAAACTTTGAAATTTGATCTTGCTCCCTAGAGCATGAAGACAAAGCTACAGCAGGTACTGAGTCCCAGCACCACAGAGTGAACATTACCCGTGTCTGGGGAGCTGAGTGCACTGGCTGCTTGCTCCCTGCTCCTTGTCCACTGCCCGGGCATTAAGGTACTTAACAAAAGCATTTGTAATAAACAAATGGACAATGATTGAAAGGAAAGAGCCTTTGATAAGGGCGTTCAAAGTCCAGCAATAAACACCACTTCCCTAATTACAGAATACCTCTCAGATTTAGGACACTCAGTAGTGCTATTCCTAGAGGAAGACGAGTCTAAAATCATACTCAGTTCTGACCCTTCTGAGCTGTCTTAGTTTCCTCCTTCGTACAATGGCAGTGCCAAAAGTTCTTGTCCTTTAAGATGGTTCCAAATATGGCAGGCAGAGCATACCATTTTGCACACAATATGCTGTGTACACTCAATAAAGATCAGCTGCTCTGATGATAGTTACTGGTGTTTTTTCTCTCCAAGCCCTATCTCAACCTGGCATTCCAGTGCCTCCTGGAGGCAAGCAGGTAATAGCTGGACTCAGAAAGAACAGTTCACAGAGGGCAGCCTGTGCTTCCTCTCTGGAGCATTTGGGAACTAACTGCCTCTCAGAACTCATCCTTTGCCTTCCTCTATAAGGTGAAAGAGATGATCCTGCCTGCTAGGTACTGAGAAAGATCAATGGAGGGATGTCTAGAGGAGCAACTGATGCACAACAAATACCCACGGAAGGCCATTTCCCAGTGTTTCCTGGTCCCTTACATAATTCTCCGCAACCTCCCCTGAGCCATCTTGTTGGCAGAGAAGTCAGGCGCTGCCTCTTCCCCACATCTCTCTGTTAATATTTCAAACATCCAGGATTTCTAATTGTGGCAAAGCCTGAGAATCACCTAATCCGCCTGTGTACTAACTGCTCTGCTTCCCAACTGTGCCCCTAGTCCGGGACTGACACTTGCTGAGTTAGTAATGACTCGATTCATTCCTTGCACCAAATGCAAGAACCACTCTAACCTACAGGACAGAAATAACTCCAGTAATTAAGGAGGCTGCCTGTGAAAAGCCCTCAGCCGCGTCCCCTTCCCCCCCCCCCCCCCAACCACCACATACACAAAGGGCTTTGGAGCTTGACAGTGGGAAGCCCCTGCCTTGGCTGCTTCTTCCTCATGTATCATTGAGGCCATGAGGCCTCGGCTGTTTTTAAAGCCTGTGCAAATCTGGTGTCTCTAAGAAACCTACCTCTCCAATCGGCAACATTGCAGTCTCAGAATGTGATCAGCATTTGCGTGGCTTATTTGCCTAGGGCCAGCCTCTATCATGGGTCTTCAAGGAGCCCCGGCTAGTAGCCCTTGCAAAGACAGAGGCAGGAACACTTGTGTCTGTACCAAAGCCCCTATAGATGAAGCCCCTATAGAGACAGTCCATCACTAGATATTTGCATGATTGTTCTCTTCTTCCTGCCAGGTCACAGGTTCCAGTATGAGGAAGAAGGAAGTATGGTGGTTGGACTGAGCTTGGGGCCAGTCCTTGAACTGCCTATCATCCCCATCTCACAGGAGGGAAATTAATTAATTAATGAATAACATGCAGTTTTACTGTGCTACTGTATGTGAGTCACAGACCTGTGCACACATACACATCTTCTGCTGTGTCCTGTTTACTTTTTACAACTCATTTAGACCCATGCATGAGTGGCTAGGGCAGCAGCGGCCCTTAGGACCCATGTGCTTACCACCAGCATTTGCGAACAGCCCAAAGTGTGACTCTGCAGTTTGAGATTTCTGAAGAGACAGATCAGTTACAAGGAGGATCAGCTCACTAAAAATCAAGGGCTGCAGACCAGCTATGCACTTATGTCTCTGCCTTAGCACTGTCACATCTTCACCTCTGGCAATGAGTAGGTATATTTGGACCTTCAGTGGGCATCAGATCCTGTTGGCTGTGGTGGAGGATCAGAGAAACCAGAATGAAGATCTCACCCATGTCTCCAAAGAGCTCTGGTAGATTGGTAGATGACGAGATATACAGCCAAACACAGTACGTGATGGGTGGAGAAAGAGAAATGAGCACATGGGGCTCCCCCCTGGGGGATATCTGCATATCTGGCAAGCTCTTCTGAAGTGAATTCCACCTAGGGAAATCCAGAGACGTGAGTGACAGATGAGTATAGTGAAAAAGACAGGAAAATATCCGTGTAAGGAATAAATAACTGAAAAGAAAACCTGAGCCACAGCTATCTTGTGTAGTTGACATCCAAGTCTCCAGGAGTCATGCCACAGTGGCATTGGCAGGTTGGCCCTCACGCTCCCTTGCACACCTAGAAGGCCCTTCAAAATGGGCAGAGGACTGATGAAGAATTGAAAGTTTTGCTTTCTTAAGTGTATGGCATTGGTTTTGGATTAGGTAAAGTATTAACTCTTAATCCATGACCACAGTTTATGAGAAGCTATATCTGTGTGTATGCGTGTAGACCTGTGAGTACATGTGGATATTTGCACACAGTACAGGTGAGCTTGAATGGATGCACATGTGTGCAAGCGTGTCTTGGCTTGCCACTTTGTATGTGTATATGGATCCTCAGTGAGATAGGCTCAGAAGTTAAAGCGCACTATTCAAACACAGCAGCAATAATCTTTATTTTTTTAAGCTTAATTTCATGTTATATATTATTTATTTACTTATGATAGAATCTCATGTAGTTCAAGCCTGTTTTAGCTTTCTATGTTGCCATAGATGGTTTTGAATTACTGATTCTCTGCTCTCCATTTCCTGAGTGCTGGGAATATAGGCATGCCCCATCATGCCCAGTTTATGCAGTCCTGGGAATGGAACCCAGAGTTTCCTGCATGCCAGGGAAGCCTTCTACCCACCAGGTCCCTAGTGCCAGAGGGTGGAATCTCAAAAGCTCTCAGCTTTATTCACAGCTGCTCTTGTCTTCACTGGAACCCAGCAGAGATCCAGCCCATGAAATAAGCAGTAGATCTGTGCTGCCATAGCTTACCAGCCAGCATGGATTATTAACAAGGCATTGCTTGGCTGGACTCAGTTCCAATACCAAGTCACCAAGGTTTTCTCCTATAGTTCTAATTCCTGAAAGCTGTGCTCTTGTGGACAGGAAAAGTGGGACTCACTTTCTCAGGTGTTCGGCTCTTTATGACCTTTTAAGATGCAGTATTTATATGATTCCATATTTTATTACATAATCTTTAGAAGAAATAAAACATTCATGAGTGATTATGTTTGCTATTAAAACAATCTATTATTTATTAAAATTGTGTCTTACCTATTTAAACTATCTCTTATTTATTAAATATGTATTATGTATTAAAAGTATATATGTAGACTTTTAACAACATAATATATAACACAACAGTCTACATAATGCAGGACACACTATATGAATTAAGAGACGATTCTAGGAGCCAGGAAGAACCAGCATTAAGATGAACTAGAGCTGCCTTACACCTGCCAGGAAAAGCCAGATGTCAAAACCTCAGCTCTTTTGCAGTCTAGGTGACTTCACACTGGGTATTTGAATTCAGCCCTGACAGGAAAATGAAGTTTCACCCTCCCCTTATACTAACTAAGATGATTGTCAGATATTTGCAAGCATGCCACTGTGTGTAGGTGTGTGTGTGTGTGTGTGTGTGTGTGTGTGTGTGTGTGTGTGTGTGTGTGTGTGTGTGTGAGTGTAAAAAGAAATAATCAATATATTGGTTGGTATGAAAATTGGTTGGTTCTGGAATTCTTCTTTATTAACTTTTTCTTTTGCCTGCAAAATAGTGGGCTTTATTATGAGATATTGACACAAATAATCTTATACTTTGCTCACATGGGAATCCGTGTCAGCAAATACTCAACATTAAAATATTATCATGGGTGACTGTAACAAAATGCCTGGCAAAAGCAGCTGAAGGACAGAAGGGCTTCTTTTAGTTTGAACTTGGAGAGCACAATCCATTATGGTGGGGAAGGCATGGTGGCAGAACTGAAATCAGCTGGTCACAGTGTGTCCACACAAAAAGCAGAAAGAGATGAGTGCTCCTGCCCAACTCACTGTTGTATTAGGTTTCTGGCCTGGACTTTCCAGCCTAGCCTCATGGCCCAGACCCACAGTCTCATAGTCCCACTGAAACACACAGATGCTTATATTAATTGTACGCTGATTGACCTAGGGCCCAGGCATATAACTTGCTAACTCTTTATCCTTAAACTAACCCATGATTGTTATCCTGATCAGCCACGTGGCTTGGTATCTTTTCTCAGAGCAGCATAATTATCCTCTGCATCTGCTGGCTTCTCCTGGCGTCTCTGTGGCATCTCTGCTCTGTTCTTCTTGTTCCCAGAGTTTTCTTAGTCTGGTAGCCTTGCCCACACTTTCTGTTTGCCTTTAGCTAATCATTTTTATTAAACTAGTAGGCAGGACAATTATTTATAATGTAGCATAATCACACTACAACTCACTTTCTTCATTTTCTCTCTAGTGCAGGGCCCCAGGTCACCAAATGATGTTGCCCACAATCACGATGGGTCCTTCTAATCTATAGACCCTTTCTAGAAATCCCCTCATGGGAACTCTGTGTGTTTCCATGATGACTCTAAGGCCAATGCAATTGACAAGATTACCCCTCACAGTGTGAGCCAGAGATAAATTGGGGTTTGTCAAAAGACATGATGTTGTCCCCATGGGAACTGTCTCAGCATAGAGGACAGGCATAGATATGATCCCATCCTGAGTATTCCACACTGGCTTTTTGAAAGGAACAGACCCTGTGCTGGATATAGCCCCAGTGTATTTCCTGGTAAATTATTCAGATGTTAATTGGATTGTAAGCAAAGCCACTGTACCTTTCTCTCCTTTCCAATTATCATCATAAAATGTGTGGGTGCAGGGAGTCCAGAGTAGAGCAGGAGACAGGAGCAAGGTTTTAAAAGTTGGCTTCCAGAATGGCAACCAGCAGTGGGTCTAGTCTGGAACCAGTTTTGTGTGGCAGAAAGCCCAAAGCTCTGGGGTGGAAGATGTTGGAAGGTCCCAATTCCATGACCTGCATTTCTTCTCTTTGCCACCCCAGTGAACTGTTTAAAGTTCTCAGCAAGAGTTGCTAGGGCTAGTGGTGCACCCCTTGCTGGGGCCTGGTTTGGAGAAGTGTTTGAATGTTGCACAAACCCCAGCCTTAAAGCACAAGCCTGAGAGAGTGCCTGGAGGGATTTAGGGAGTTTAAGCTTTTCTGTTTGCAATTACCCTCTACTTTCTGATGTGCCTGCTAACTGGTGCATCATAGAGGTGCTTACAAACCAAGCCTGGGAGGCCAGGGAGCACATTCATAAGCACCATTTGGCTGCTGAAGAGGGCTCTGAGTTTACCCAGGGCAGAGAATCCATGCTGCTCTGGCCACCCATCTGCATTCCCTCTCAGATGCTCCCCCTCTGAGATGACTGCAGTCCTAATTAAAATCAATTTGCTTAATCTTATGGCATCAGACTAGGGTAGAACATCTCACAAGGGAGGCTGCCTGACAGAGACAGAGAAAGCTGTGCTGATGGGCCAGGAAGAGAGAAGCAAACAAGGCTGACATTAATTTTGTGTCCACTACAACTGTCTACTCCATTTTTTTTTTTTTTTTTTTTGCCAGCAGGGAGGATGTTTGCAGTTGCTTAATTCTAGAATAAGGAGAATCTTCCCAGAGATGAACTGTGTTAGCATTGTTTTTTTAGTATACAGAAGAGTCTTGGCAAGGCTTGAGATGACCTCCTACAAATGTGACTGAAGAAGACAAACAGACTTCCCACTCTGATTGGCAATTCACATAGACAGTTACCTACGGCTTAGTCTTATTTTTAGCCATGGAAGAATAACTTATCCCTGTGTTCCATAGTCTCCTCTTCCCTGTCCACTGCTGTCCATTTTATGACTGTTTGCTGATGTCTGGCAACCTCGGGCTGGTCAGTCCTCTCTGTCTATGACCTTAGGGAAGAAAGAAAACACGAAAATACTCTCTAGACCCCTCTCTCCTCGCCATCTCTGCCCTAACGCCAAGGATCCCTAAGGCAGAACATCAGTTCAAGGTGGCTGCAGATAAGTGGTCTTAGCTTGCACCACCAGCCCCTGAGGCTTGAGTACTTAACTTGGGTGATGAACACTTTCTACAGCAGATCATGGGTTTGGGGAGTTCGCAAACTGTGCCAAGCCCTTGGACACAGATGGAGAAGACCCAGGTAGCAGAAAATGCTTCTAACAGACTTGCACTTGAAGCCTCAAAAGAGTTTACAAAAGCCAGGCTCAGTCGGAGTTTGGATCCAGTAAAGGCTACTAAAGTAAACTGGACCAGCAAAAGGAACACAATACCACAACAGCACAAACAAAAAGGCTCCTGGAAGAAAAGCTCTGCAGCAAGGGAGAAACCATTCACGTTCACTCAATCATTTCCTATTCACTAGCTCTTTCACTCATGTTTAACCCAATAATCATTCTTTAGCCCTCCCCTCCCCTGATGAGTTACGTCATGGGCACACACACCTGAATAGGGTCAGTCAGATTCCTTCTATGGAGGGAAAATATACACCTCCAAGCATCAGCAACTTTTTGACAGTGTAACAAAATGTTGTCACCCAAAAAGGACACTTTTAGAAAATCATGCACTTGAATGTATATTCTGATAATGTCTTAAGCAAGTTTGTAATTTTTCTCATAGACTGTATTCGCAGCTGTGCTGGGGCACAGGCAGCTTGTGTATTGTGGGTTGGACATACTTGGAAGAGACAGCTAGACACTGTGAAGCAGTTATATCTGGGTGCTTCAGAGGCAGGACTACAGGGCACAGGCTGGACAGAGAGTATAAGGGCTAGCCAGGAGCTGCCAGGAAAGGCTTTGGGTAAGTGGAAATGAGAAGACAGAGGAGGAGGAGGAGGAGGAGGAGGAGGAGGAGGAGGAGGAGGAGGAGGAGGAGGAGGAGGAGGAGGAGGAGGAGGAGAAGCAGGACAACAATTGTAAAGGAGAAAGGAAGGCTCCCATGAAGTGCTCTGAGGACCTGGCAAGGATCTTTCTCCATTGCAAACCTGGAAAAGAGGTAAGTTGGCTGGAGGGCCGAGCCTGGCTGCCACTGCCCGTTGGTTCTCCACACATAGTCCTGAATCCTTGAGCTACTGTCCATCGGCTTCAATCAAAGAAACAAATCGGCTGTTCAGTTAATCAACAGTGGCGGGACATTTGTTCAAGGAGCCAGTGGGACATGGTGCTGCTCAAGCCCTTTTGAACTAGTGGAAGACATCTGAGATAGTCCAGAAAACAGCAGGCAGACATTCTGAGTGTGCCCTGAAGCTGCTGCCCGGGAGCATTACAACCAATCTCAATAAGGCTTCTGACTGATGTCCCTCCCTGACTTTCTCCCAAAGTTTCAGTGATAATATAACTATGATGGTGTACTGTTTTCTATCCCATTGTGAGGCCTGGAGTAGGATCCTCACTGTGAATCTTTGGTACATATGACAAAAATGTAGTTCAATTCGACTGGAGCAATAAACAAATCAGCAATCTGGTATGGTTTCATCCAGACATACAAGCAATGACTATCTCTAACAGTATCTGTTAGTTTTATGAACTTCATTCTAGCCCTATATGCTGGATTCAACAGTTGTAGCCTTATGCCCTCCTTCCCGCTGTAGACTCTGGAAAAAAAAAGTACCCCTTGTCTGAATTTCCCATCTAAGCCTACGGATCACCTTGATTAGGTTAACCTAGGAGACACGACCTTCTGTAAACCTCTTTGTGCTTATGAAGTTGAAATAAAAGTTAATTGGCTAAATTGGTGTAATCATTAGTGTTAACTGTCAACTTGACAAAGCCTAGAGTCACCTAGGAGATATGCCTCTGAGCATGTCTGTCCAGGATTATCTTTATTATGTTAATTATGATGGGGAAATCTACCCACTGTGGGTGGCACCAACTCCTAGTAAGGGGATCCCAGACTGGGTAAAAGTGGAAAAGAGAAGTGAATACTAGAAAGCCTGAATTAATTGCTCTCTGCTTCTGATTGTGAATATAATGGAGACCAACTGCTTCAGGATCCAGATGCTTAGAATTCCCCCACTGTGATGAACTGTCTGCTGAATTGTGAGCTAAAATAAACTCTATATCCCATAACTATTTGTCAAAGTATTTTCTCATAACAACGGAAAAGAAAGAAAGAGCTGGTTTTGAGCATTTACAAAAGTACTTTCCACAGAAGGATGAACTTGTGTTCTAACCTGCCTCTGACATTTATTAGCTTCACAACATGAAAATGTGTAGTTAACCTTTGCCAGACTCAGCTCGCTTGCTTGTTAAATGTGTAAAACAAGATCCATTCTGAGGACCCCAGTAAAGGACGTTTCTCTGTGGGAATTCACTCACTCACATTGACTAGGGATGTGGCATGGTGATTGGTAGGCCTGTTCCATATGGTTGACTCTGGAGTATGTGAGGTCCCACCTGATACACACAAGCTGGGTGTGGGGTTTGTGGGGCTGCATTTAATAACAAGACTAAAAAAGGATGAAGAATAAGTCTGAGAAATTCTGTTCTGAATATGAGGAGAAAGACTTGAAAAACTAATGATATATATGTATGGTAATTATACCCCATACAATTAACATATGCAATTATAAACATTTTAATAAATTCATGACATATATAGGAAAAAAATCAAATATCTGTAATTGTAAAGGTTCTAATTCTAATGAACTTTTGTTCTAACCCTGCCTCTGATATTTATCACAGCATAAAAATGTATAGTTAATTACTTTGCTTGTTTGCTTGTAAAATGTGTAAAACAGGATCCATTAAACATGATAACAAATAATAACAATAATCACAAAATACTTTTGACCCGATCCATCTAAGGTATTCTTTTTTAAAGAATTATTCATCTTTATTTATGTGTATGAATGTTTTGTCTACATGTATGCATACTCTGTGTGTGCAGTGTTCACAGCATTCAAATCAGCAACGCAAACAGAAGTTTTTAAAGCCAAATATTCTCCTGCAGTACAATGCAAAGGAATACTAATGATGTGTGTTGAGGAATAAAAATGTAAAACTTTTTGTTTTCCATAATTGAACTATGAGCAGAAAACTTACTATGAACGATAAAAACACAGCAACTCAAATGTACAGCATCAAATCCGAGCTATGGTGTCTCAGGCCATGTAGATCAGCACTACACCATCGTGACAGCATGCACAGAATAGAGTGCATGTGCATGTGTGTGTCCAGAGCCAAAACTGCAGTGAGCTCACACGGTAAAGCATGGTCTCACATTGCCAGAAACACCTGGGACTTCTTATAAGTTTGATTTTCAATTAACTGCTACTTATTGAACACTAGAAATCTTTTATTACTGCCAATTTTTAGGGACCCCCACATTCAGTTAAGTGACCCCAGATGTGCTCATAGTCGACAGTGTAAGAAGCTCAGCTCTAATTATATTCAGGTGGTTAATGAAGCCTTTACAAGTAACTTTTCGATGAACCGACATGTACCAGGACTCTTAAATTGGGCATTTTCTCTGAGCCCAGCACTGTGCTGCCACCTTCCCTCCCACCTAGCTCACCAGCACACCACTCCATCTTTTCCTGGTTTTGTAGGTACGTAACTTGTGCACCACCTATTAGCTCATGTGTGGTAGAGCTGGGACTCAGAGAGCAAAGTTAAGGCAGAGTTGCAGCCAAGTGTGTGGTAAGAGCTTTCTTTAACCTATGAAGGCCGAACTCCAGACAAGTGCTAATCCCAATGGAATTTCACTTTAAAAATAAAAATGACATCATGGAGTCATGGAAAAAGATGTAACCACAAGTGTGTCCATCACAACATGGCCTATAACAGTAAATTTTAAAAATTAGATAGGAATGCCCAGTGAGAAGAGGTCGTATAAATAAGTCAGGCTACACTTGCCCCCTCGAGGTGATAGGTCATCACTACAGAGATGAGTATGGAAGAATGGTTGATGTGTGGGAAATGACTATACCTTTCAATAAAAGGAGGAGAGATAATTTCCCCCAAAATCAAAGTGGGAAAAAGGAGCAGTGTGTATCTGTTCTTAAAACTCACCTTTCTAACAGGGATTTCAGTTCCAACATTAATGGCATCAATGGATCTGTCTCATCCTTTTCTTTGGCCCCACCTGCATTCTTATTTCCCATAATAAAAGCGTGTGGATATTGGACTCCCATGAGAATATACTGAATTTTGTCTTTGAAGTCATTGTTCAGCACATTGACTCAAACATGAATGCTCTGATTTTGAGAAGATCTTGATATCGATCTGTCGTCAAAAACAACCGTGTCACTGGAGAGTCTAGCATGGGTGAGGTGGGATTATGAATCATATGCTGTCAGTTCTCACTGTGTCACTGGAATGGACCAACTGACTACCTAACACAGAAAAAAAAAAGAACCGTATCTGGGGATCAGGATGCTTTAGAGTCCCATGGAAACACTTTCATTTCATTTAAAATCAGAAAGAGCATACTTACTATGGTGCATACTGGAGTATACTCTTTTTTTTTTTTTTTTTTTTTGAGGTGTGAGCTGAAGTGACCACCACCCACTGAGACTATTACACAGCCTGGGGTGAAAGTACTCCTATTTTACAGAATAAATGCTACTATGATCCTAGCATTTACTTGGGCTGGCATGTGTGAGCATTTGAACGCTGGTGCTCATATGTCAAGTCACCAAACCTTGCCCTGTTTCTGCTTCTAAGATCACCTTTCATCACCCTTAGGAAACTACATTAGTATTTGGTTTTGCCTGACAGGGACAAAGTATCTGCAAAATCTTGGCCCTGTCCTTTTAAAGCTACCCTTTCAGCCAGGTAATTTTGCACGGACCCTGTGTGAATGACTACACGGTGAACATAAACTGTAAATATGTCACAGCATGTGCTAAAGTCTTGCCTGCATCTCTAAACAAGAAAGTAATGGCCTTAATTGGCAACAGTCTATGAAACCTTCAGTAAGTCATCACTTTCAATTGTGACCTAACTGCTTGGTGACTCCTGGCCACCTTAGCAATACCCCCACATCCCCACCCCCACACAAACACACATCAACATTAATTTCTTTTCCATTTTCGTACAGACTCAAGGACTCAAAGATATGACTCTTTTGAAATATCTGGCTGAAACATTTCCTTCTATTGAACATACAGCACAAAATACAAAGCCTGAAGAGGAAGATTGGTTCAAAAATGAGCTTCCTTAACAGCTGAGTTGCTGTCCCAGCAAAGTTCTTGTATTTTGATTTCTGGGTCTTGCTATAGGAGTTGATAGGCTTTGGTTGTAAATACGAAATTGTTTTGACTTTGTGAGACACATAATCTCCTTCTTAACTACTCAACTCTGCTGTGACTGCATAAAAACCACCATAGTTATTATGTAAACAAATGAATGTGATGGAATTCCAATAAAGCTTTATTTACAAACATAAATGTAGGGGGCCAATCTGGCTTGTAAACTACTATTTACCAGTCCCTACAGACAGTTCTCAATACCATTCATTATAGAAAATTCTATGTGTTGAACACTCAGTTCCCCATGTCTGAAAAATTTGGGCAAATTGGACACATATAATAATTATCTTTATATTTATTATAAATTATCTTTAAACCATATTCACTGAAAGGCTGGGTATGCCCAAACAGGATGGTATATGAATAATACTAACATCTATTAAGCTCTACCTGTGTACTAGATGTGGCCCAACTACATGTTCTCTTCTAAATTCAGAGACCCACACAGAAGATTGGATCCTCAATTGAAAGAGGCCACAACAGAGCTTATGTTCAAGAGCAAGGTCCAAGAAATCAAAATGGTAGAGGTGGAAGTCAGATCTGCCCTTTTAGCCCACGATTCAAAAACCACAGCCCACACCCCTGAAAAAAGATTCTGTGAAAATCAGATGCCTGAGTATTTCTTGCTGATTGTCATGTTGCTGGAGTTGTAACAAGCACGGAACAATCCAGACCATGTCACAAGAAAAAAGGACTCCTCTTCAGCTTTGATGTCACTGAGAAAATTACTTCTTCTTTTAAGCTGATTCCTCACAATATGCTGAATCAGCCCCAAGGCCAGTGACTACAAATGTAAAGCAAAGCAAAAAGGGAGACTGTCTGGGCCTCATTTTCCTATGATTCCCCTCCCTCCACAGAGTTATCCTACTACAGGGCTGATTTCCTTTCTGGTTTTTTTTTTTTTTGGATTAGTCTGAAATATTTATTTTCCCCTTCTGAGGTCCGTGTCTGCCATTCTAAATCCTCAAAGTCAAAGAAACTAAAAGTGCCATCTCCTAAAGAGAAAGAATCCACTGGAGAAGGCTGAGCACTCAAAACTGGCAGCAGCCTCCCTCCAGGGAAAGGCAGGTGGATTACAAAGGATTTGGACTAGGGAGATGGCTTGCCTTGCAAGCTCAAAGACCACATCACCCACATAAAGCAAAACAAAGAATCTGAGTGTTTTGTTTGTGTTTGTGTTCCAGCTCTAGGGAGGCAGAAGTAGGTGGATCCATGGATCTCATTAGCAAGTAGACCAAGCCTATTTGCTGAGTTCCAGGCCAGTGAGAGACCCTGTCTCAAAATAGATAAGAATGGAGCCTGGGTGCATGAGTAAGAACACCCAAGATTGTTCTTTGATTTCCACATGCATATGAACACATAGGTTTCCTCCCATAAATGTGGGTTGGGGAGTGAGGGTGAGACATTGATTCCCAATCTCCTTTATCCTTATCGGGGACGGCATGTCTGTGCCTAGCCATTCTATTCTGACACAAGATGGTCTTCATAAGTTTTGACACAGCTGCTGATGGTGAATACGCTGTCCTCTGGCAGCCTTGTACCCACAAAAGTCACATATAAAATGACACACACTCTACTCACCATCCAAGTACACCTATACCCAGCCATAAAATGCACATCATGGGGGATCAATCCTATTGATTTTTTTCCCCAAGTGCCTCTGTCAGAAAGAACGCAAAGTATTAGCCAGACTCATCTCCCCAATCCACAGGATGCTGTTGGACTATGTAAGTTCTCTAGGGGCTACACATAACTCTGTAACATGATCTATTTTTTGCCTTAAAGAAGAGACAGAAAAAAAAAAAATGCCATATAGATTTAAGGAGAAAATCATGTACACTAACCACTCCTTTGACAGTGACTCTTCTAGGCTTCCTCTCCTTGAGAACTGAAGAGTGAACAGGAAAGAAAGGAGAGAGAGAAAGAGAGGGAGAGAGAGAGAAACAGAAACACACACACAGAGAGATGGACTGGGATTAGTCAGCTGATTATTGAATAATGAAGCTGCATGAGACAACTGCATATACAGCTGGCTGTCCCCTAAGGTCCTCAAAACCATGCCCTAAGAGAGTAAGACAGTATCATGTGAAACTTCTTCCTGACTCCAAGGTGGGTTTCCTTTAAGATTCCCTCTGAGTTATGGCATCTGAGGTGTAAATTCCCCTGGGTTCTGCAGGTCACTGGGCTTCTGTTATCTCACCTGCTTGCCCTTTCAATGAGGGCCCCATAAAAGGCAGCCCTTACAGAAGAAGCACGTGCAGTAAGGAAATTCAGGCAAGTGGGAGCTGGCCCACTTAGTCAGGCAGGGTCAGGGAAACTGAAATGCCTTTATTAGTAATCTTTTCATGGCTGAATGCATCTCAGGATGCAGATACTTCCTCCTCTAAAGCCCAGGGAGTCACTGGGGCTGCTTGGGATCACTGTCCATACCTCTAGTATCCAGTTTTATCTTACCCTTGATTCCATTGCGAGAGAGTGGTGAGATTTGTGACACCAGAAGCAGATGCCTCGTCCCATGGAAGTGTCTGATTTTGTTACTTCCTTCTTATAAACTTCTCCAGCTCTCTCTCCAAGGGGGCAGCAGAGGATGTAAGCATGTAACCATGATCAATGTGCTAATAAAAGCTCCAAGCACATGTGATAGCAGTACCCATCAGAGTTGGCACACCTCTCCCAGGCAGGAATAGACCTTCTCCAGATGGGCAACATTAATTCTGAGCTTGGCCCACATTAAGCCCAGTGCATTCTATACAAACAAGCCTGACTTTTATGAAATCCAATTTAATAGATGTCTATGATATAGCACTCATTAGGATACCAAAAATAGCTTCAGAGTAGATCATTTTAATCAAATAAATGGTTGTTGCTGTCTACCAAAAGTCCACCCCTTTATTAAAGGCAGGCAGCTGCAGCAAGGAGGACTAAGTCTTGTGGGGATCTTGCATGGGAACCCTACAACTCTGCTCCTGTGCAGTGAGGGGCCTCTGCCTCTCTCTATTTGCTCCTGGTATGAGAAGATGAAAAATTGCCATTCATATATCATCTTCATAAATCTTGCCGACAATAAGTCATAAAAGCTTGTGTCCTTACATATGGCAAGCACTGGGGGATAATGTTGCCATATGTGAGCAGCAGTTTCAGAAAGGAAAAAAAAAATCCATTGCCTAAGATAAACTTCTAGAAGTGTTCTCCATATCTTCAATCCTTCATCATAGGACTGTTTTCTTTGATTCCAATTTACCAACAGAAAACCTTAAGCTCAGTAGTTATTTTAAGGGTTTGTTTAGCACCTTCACCTTCTGTGTGACCCACACAATGAACCTACCAGTGGAGGCAGAACACAAGGGTTCTTGTTCTCTCCTAGGCTATATCCAGAGGACCAAAAAGCTAAAACTCAATCAGCCAAACGAAAGGAGGCAAGAGAAGATGGTCTCTGAAGTCCAGCAGCTCTGGAAACCTGTGCTAATAACATACACAAAAATGAGACTACACTGCTTCAGGCTAGGAAACCAACAAAGCACCCTTCTTCCTATGTAAGCCATTTGTACCCTTGAAACACAGACAGGTATAAATCCATTTTTTAATTTTTTTTTTTTTAATTTAAACACCTATAGTGTGTGTTGTCTCTCACAGAAGGCCAGTATCCTGAACTGCAGAACACCCACTCTTAGTCACAGCTGCTGGTGCAGGGATCTCTCTAGAATGAAGCTGGGGGCTCTCAGAGCTTACCACCATCTAAGAATCATAGCTTCCAGTCTTGAACACAAAGCTTTATCAGACCTACTGTGTGCCAAAAGTCTTCAGCCCCGCCTTATCTGGGCCAAGAGGGAAATTTCTTCCCTGATATGTTTTTCCAAAAGTCATAAACAAAATGAAGCTCTTGGTACAGGTCAGCCAGAGAAAAACACTTGGAAAGCCAAACAGGAAGAACTTACTACTGGCTAGTAGATGTGGAAGTCAGTGAGGCATGGTGGGGGCTCTTTGTTCCTCACCCTCATCCATGACCCCCCTATCCACTTTGAGGATAATCTGCCGTCCCACTCACCCCTAGAATAACATAATATCTAAAGAGCCTGCTATGGGCCTTCCACTTTCTCTTCATGGCAGGTCTAGAAAGGCAGAAAATTCACTGTCTTCTAAATGAGGCAGGGGTGGGGGCTGGCATAAGCCCTCTTGGTATTTGGCACCAAGCATCAGACAGACTGGCTGTGCTATTCTTATGCTAATTATTTTACCAAGTGATATTTGATTGTTTCTATAAAAGGTTTATGTCAGTGGAATTCACCACAGGCTTTTTAAAGACCTCAAGACGAAAGGAAGAAATGTACCCGAGTCCATTAAAGAATTAGGTTCTGTTAATACACCAGCCTGATGAAAGGGGCCATGGGCACCTTCTCAGCCTCAGAGGAAAAGGAGAAATACTCTCCCCTCACTTAACAACTTTTGCTGAAAGGGGAGGGGGATCCTCATCTAGATGCTACTTGTCTTCTATTCTTGAAAAAAGAAAGTGTAGAAATAAGAATATTATAGCCAGTCAACATGGGGATCAGGATGCTACCTCACTAGCAGAGACAGCACAGAATACTCCAGAAACAACCATATAAGTCACGTTTCCCTCACTGGGAATGAGACCTGGGGCCTTGTGCGTGCTATGCAAATATTCTACCTGGAGATTCTAACACTTTCTCAGACCTGGTGTGAATCTGTGATCCCTCCTTTGCCCATAAATGAAGAGTCACAAACGTGAGAGCCAAGTGACGTCCCGTGTACTCAAAAAGGAACCGACCTATGTAGGCGGATGCTTTCTGGCTGCAGGGTCTCTCCCTTCCTTTCTATCTCTTGTACTTGAACAGAACTCAGGACTGAGTGGGAATTGGGGGCAGCACGTTAGTAAGAATGAAGTGGGGCTCACTTCTGTCTTCTAGAGCCCAACACTTCATGTGTAGATTAGCAGGAGAGGGAGGCACGTCTGCTGAGATATGTACAGGCTTAACTTTAAAAACAAAATTCCCTGAAAGTCACAGTAAATTGCTGATGTCTTCATAACTTAATCACCAACCACTTCCTCCTTTTATTCTTCCGAAGTGTTGTGTCACCACAAAAGGAAAACAGAAGAGACTGTACTTCCAAGACTTTATAAAAATAAAGAGTATTTATCATACTCCTCGCGTCAGCCCTGACATGTGGACGCAGAGCTTGCTATGAGATGCTGTCCAGTGACTCATGGGCAGATGGATGAATGGTGCTTGCTTAGCCCTGGTCCCTGAATCCCACGAACCCCCCCAAACACAAAAGCGAGTCTGATGCTAGCAGCTCAGCCATCTCCCAGTGGTGTCCCTGTCTATAATTATTAGCAATGAGTAATCGCCTTGCTTCTAGCTGGTACAGTGAGCGGCTGCTCCTGGGCACACAGAGCAGCTGCAGACAGCCCCAAGCTGGTCGTCACCTCTGTCAGTGCTCCTGGGAAGAGACAGGTGCTGTTCCCAGCCACACTCGGACACATGGCACTTTGCTGAAAAAAGAAACAGAGAAGGCCTCATCCAAAAAAGATGTAGAGTGGAATGCTCAGATTTTTTCAGAGAGTAACATTCCAACTAAAGGATATCAGGATGTGGTCCATGAGAAGAGAGGGAAGCCAACCTTTCTTGAGGAGGTTGCGACTTAAGAGAGAGAATGAGAGCCTTGTTTATAGATGGGAAAACTGAGGTCCGGGCATGTTAAGTAACTCCAAAGGCATTGACTAAAAAGGGCTTGGTTAAGCAATAAAATCTAAGCACCCAGGAACCCTAAATAAAACCTGTGCTCTTCCTAATATGATAGGAGGCCCAAATGACAGGTGGAAGCTTGAGAGGGCAGTGAGTCACCAATAGGTCCAGGATAGCAGGTGACCGGGCAGCGGGTACTGACCATACAGACCTGGGCCACAATCTAACCAATCTCCTCTACACACAGAAGCATTGCCAGCATAGGGAGACCCCTCAGCCTGAGTACACAGCCATATTAGTCCCAGCAGCCACAAAGTCTCTGGGGAGCTGGACATACTCGATGGTCTCTCCCTTCCTCCTCCTCTCTTTCTTCCCCTAAAATTTGTGGACCTTCCTACCTCAGCTAGCCTCTCTGCTGAGTATTAGCGACACTGACAGCAGTTCTTTCTGCCCTGTGTAGTTGAGCCCTGCTTCAAGCTCCCGTGCCATCGGCCTTGGAGGTGTGCCCTGAGATTCAGAGCTTTCCTCTCTCTGGTCCCCCATCCCCTTGAGGTGAGACATGGACGTATGCGTGGTTTTGTTTGGTAAGATTATAGGAACATAAGTACATTTTTTTTTAAAGCATGGAAGCATTGGAAATGTGGCCTTGGATTTCCAGGGTCTTCCTTTCTCTACCTCCATCACTGAAGGCATTCTACTGGTGTGAGGTTTTTCTAAGACATTCTAGACTGGCCATTCATGGACAAGTGTCTCAAATCAGTTTCCTGGTTCCACAGTGGATATTGTGTGCACTTTTGTTTTCTATTGCCAGTATTTAGAGTTTATTTGTTATGGCATCATTGGGTATTATATCTTGGTTAATAAATTTGAATTAGCCTTGGCTTTCAACCCTGTCCCTCATGATTTCTCTTTGGGCTAGATTTTTTTTTTTTTCTAGGAGTTTGGTTTCTCCGCTGGATTTCCAGGTCCTTCATTATCAGGCAAATAACAGCAGGCCAGGAAATGCTTACAAAGTGAGTAAGTACATGGATGAGCATTGGCAAAGTCAGCCTAGCAAAGGCAACAGAGACCTAGGCATTGACCCAGGAGGTTCAGCAATGAGGGTACATTCGTATGGTCACAGGGACTTATCCAGCTAGTGGGCCTAGGATCTCAACTTCGCTATCTTGACCACAAAGTACATCCTGTTTCCATTTTACCACCTCTGCTGGGTCCTCCCTGGGTGGCCTCACTTTGCTGAACTTTCTTTTCCAGTGAGCATTCTGCTATGGTGATGAGTTTCCCCCTTGATATCCTCTCTTCCTTTGAGAGAGGTGGGGCTGCCCAGGAATAAACCACTGACCACATTACTGAGAGAGAGAACCAATACTATATTAGAGTTTCCTGGGTTCTAGGTACCTCACTCCTCATTGTGGATGTCATGAGGAAAGCACACTCCTCATTAGCTCAGGTTACTCTTTTGCTTCTCATGACCCTATGAAGGGATCTTATCCTCTTTTTGTTATATGTCCCAGAGAGGTTAAGTGGATCAAAGTTACACAGCTGCTAAATAAGCAGATCTGTAACTTAAACTCAGTTGTGACTCCAGAGCAGAGGTTCTGGGTGAGTCTAAGGATGCATCTTTCTAGGGGAGATTGTGTTTAAGGGAGAGAAGCAGGCAGAGAAAGAAGAACAAACCAGAGGCAGCAACATCTTCTTGCGAGCTGACAGTGACATGGGAATGACTTCAGAATCCTTGTTTATCCAAGTTTGTCACTAGTGTTTTTACAGGAAGCTGTAAGGACTTCCTGCTTTGACTCTCACAGATGCAGGCCCAGATAACCCCGATTTACATACCTTCAGGGCAAGGCGAGGGCCTGAGCTGCTGACTCTTGTGGGATTTCTGGACAAGTGCTGATGGATCACCTCTACAGCTATTATCTCTCCACAGCTGAAAGAACTGGCTGTGTGTGTGTGTGTGTGTGTGTGTGTGTGTGTGGGGTAACCTTTTCTTCTGTATTCCCAGAGCCTGTGAAGCTCTGTACTAGGCCCTTGATGCATGAAGCTTCCCTTGCTACTAACTATGGCCTGTGCCAATCTATAGAAACTGTGGTCTTCATTTTGGAGCTGAGAAGCCAGACCTTTGCTTAAGAATGGCACTTCCCAACTAGGGGAGATTGATGTAACTTAGGGGTAGCCAAGAAATCAAATTTCAAATTCTGAACAGCCCAGTTTCTACAACAAATAGTTACACATCACAAATGTCACTTTGAATCATTCACATTGAACATTCCAGCAATAGAGCCGGCATCTAAGTTCACATCATTCAAGGTTGTGCACACCTCATAATGGAGAAAAGATAGATATCAGACCTCTAATTTCAGCACATGCTACTCCAAAATCTACACTAGGCACCTATCTGTTCTCTCCTCATGCTGCTTTGTCTATCGTCGTGACCCTTTCTCTCAAAAGAGTTGATTTCACCCAGGTGGATCTGGGTCTTTTCCTAGAAGAGAACCTTAAGGCTTGGGGTATTGTGTTGAATTGTATTTTTTCCTCTGTAGGTGTGGGTGTGAGTGTGGGTGTGTGTGCACCCACAGATGCCAGGATGTTGGGTGTCCCATTCCATCACTCTGCCTTATTCCTTTGAGACAGGGTCTCTCTTCAAGCCTAGAGCCGGGCTGGCAGCCACCAAGTCCCAGTGATTCTCTTCCCTCTGCCCTCCACAGAACACGGGGAAACATGTGTATCTGTGGCCATGGCCAGCTTTATCAAATAGGTACTGAGGATTCAAACTCAGATCTTCTGCTTGTACACCAGACACTCTTTCCCACTGAGCCATCTCCATAGTCCATTGCACTTTTAAGATTTCTTTTAAAATCACTTCATAGCCACATCACAGAACTCTAAATGTGAACTCTTGAGTCATTCATGTAGGAACTGCTCTCCTATATTTAATTCTTTCAGAACTCCCCACTCCCACCACACACACACACACACACACACACACACACACACACACACACAGGTTCTCTGTGCTTTCTCTGGCTGAGTGCAAAAGAAGGAAAAGAGAATGTAGCAATCAGTGAAAAATACTAACCATGGCATTTGCTGAACACTTCATATCATCCAGCCATCAAGTCAATCAATCCCAGTGACCCTGTAGGATATTTTATTGAGGGGTACAGATGTAAAAGAACAGAATAGCCAAGATGGTCTGGTGGCTTAGAAAGATGATTCTGAGGCCTAAGTGGAGGCTAGAAGAAGAAATGGAACATAGATCCAATCCACAGTGTAAAAAGGCATTACACCTGGAGAGGGCGGGTATTACGTATCTGTCACACAGATAAACCTGGTATTGCTCAGATGGGTGACTCAGTTTACTTCATGGAAAGCTCCATCATTCAAGGTTCAGGTCTCCAGGTTGACTTAGAAGAGGAAGCTGAACTTTCCCCAGTCACCATTTCCAGGGATTTCCCCATGTTCTTTATCCAGAATAAAATGTGCACTGTGTAGATACTTGAGACTATCCAAATGTTAACAAGAATTTTCATTATTAGATGGACCTCCAGACCTATATTAATGGGAATGTGGCCAACCCATCAAACCTAGTCCATTAACCAGAGAAGGCTATTTAATGAGAACATACTCTGCTCTGGACACAGGAAGATACATGCTAATGATAATTGTGAGGTCCTAGGCATTAGGAACAGGTGGTGTCATAGAAAACCTGCAAGGCCTATAAAATAAAGATCATAGTGGAAAATGACCACATCATGTCTATGGAGAGAAAAGGAGACCACACTTGAACAGAGAAAGCATTGGTATTCAAAAGAAAAAAGTGAGGTCTGAGTGAGGATCTCCAGAAGGCAAAATTCAAGCTGAGTCATAAAGGGTAGATAAGGTAGAACATGCACAATCGTGATTAGCAAGGCATGTCCCCATGACCAATGACTCAGAATAAATCAAGGGATGTTAAGTTCAATTTATTTCTGAATTCCCTAAGACAATATGGAAGTCTCACATTATCTGGCCCAAGCCTCCCTGTAGAAGGTCAACTCTGGCCTCTCTGCCCCTATCCTGATGCACTTCACTACCAAGTCTGGCTGGCACAGACCTTCTCCAACCAGTAGCTTCAACATGGTGTCTAGTTTTTGCTGGGAAGACTTTTGGCTCCCTGAGAATGTCCCTTCCTGCCCCTGCAAAGGAGGCCATGCTCTATCTTTACAGGAACAGCTTAGTGGAGCCTCCTCCACAAGGCTCCCATGTTCTTCTCTGTCTGCTCTCACTGTAAATCATAGCCCTGTGCATTGTGGGTTGTCCTGGTACACTCCTTCAATGAGGTATACGGTTCTTCACCGGATCAGAGGTGTGGCTAACTTTACGAAGCTAGGTCTTCAATATCAGTGTACTCTGTATCCATATATTTGACCAACCCTAGATCCAAAATATTCCGAGAAGGTTGTACTGAACAAAGCTGTGGAAGAATAATTTACACAGAGTGTAATTACATTCAGTACTATATGTGATCTATAATGATTTGAAGTCCATGGATGGATTACATGTTATATGCAAATGAAAATACCAGGCTATTATATGTGAAATTGAGTTTCCACAAATGTGTTATCCTCAGAGATCCTGGAACCAGCACCCCGTGAATATGGCAGGAAAACAATACTTACACACCTGTCCCTGGCATCAGCATGACTCAGAAGGTGCAGCAGTACTGACTGCGTGGGTGGACAGGAAATGGATATCTCTACCAGAGAAAGGACGTAAAGTTGGGTGTGTCTGGAGTTGTAAGGTCCATGTCAGTGATTATTAACTGCACGTGGCTATTTAGCTTGTTAATGAAATGAAATCTGAAGCTACAGTTCCTGAGATACAAGCAGAAATGTTTGGAGAGTGGCAACAGTGTTGCAGAAAGTTTTACTGGGCAGCACTGCACTGGCTTCTAAACCCATTCATCCATTTTTCTTGTAACATCTTCATTTCCAGGAATGCCAGTGGCTAAGGACTTGGGGAGCTGGGTTTGGAGAGGGTTATTGCTTTTCTCTGTCAATCAGAGCACTCCTGGTGAGTGGGCCTGCAGAGACAGATCTAGGGCTGTTGTCTCAAGACTCAGGTACTTGTCACAGGCAAAAAATAGAGTCCTAGATGAACTAACCCACCTCCACAAGGCTCAAAGGTGCCTTGCAGGCTTGGAAACACAGGTGTCTCCAGCCTTTGATTAAAGATGTTCTGAGTGGGCAGAATGGGGGCAGAGCAATTGAGGGACGTGTTTCTTGGGGGCGGGGAGAAGAGAAAAGAACTTCTTCTGGTGTTTAGCTCACATATTCATTTAAACTGTTTATTGAGTTTCAAGATCATATTACAAGTGACTCTCACTCTGTCCAGGGACAATGTGTAGCACACATGAGAAGAAGCTGCTGTCAGGATGAGAGTGGGGAAGGGGTGAGAGCCCAGTTCTTCAGTCTCTTTGATGCTGGCATTTCAGGGTCCAGGAAGGCCCTCACACTGAGGTATAGGTGATGGCCTTAGGGTCCTGCCTTCCTGGTGGGTGGAAATGTGGACAACTTGAACTTTCTGGTCTATGGGTAAATCCTCATTATTTTCCTAGAACATAATATTCCAAAATTATAATAAGATAGAGATATTTCTGCAAGTCCTTCTAGCATGCAGAGTGCTTTTTACATAGTAGTTTATCTGATCTTCCTGATAGGAGGTGGATTTAAGCCTTTGAGGATAGAGAATAAATGGTCATTCCAGTCTGTATCTCTAGTGCATAGCTGAGTGTCAGGCACATAGTGATTGTATAATAGGCTGGTTGAGGAAAGGGATGGTAGGGAGGGGGAGAAGAGAGATATATAGGGAAAGAGGGTGAGGAGTGGTAAAGGAGGGAAGGAGGGGTGAAGGGAAGAAGGAAGGAGGGAAGGAAGAAGAAAGTAAGAAACAGGAAGTATAGGACAAAAGGAAAGAAGGTAAAGTGAAGGAAGGGAGGAGAGGCAGGCAGCTTGTGTACCTCCTTCACTGTTAGTTCCAGGTCACAGATGAAGAAAACTGAACAGTAAGTAGGGTTTAACGTAATAGTTGATTACATCATATGTAGGGGACATGGTGTGAAGGCAGGCCTCTGTTTCCAGATCATATTCTACAGCTCCACCTACTCCGGGAAATCCTTTTCAAGCACAAAGAGACACAGCCTGTCCACCTACTCACTCTTCCTATGGCACGGGCTTCCTCACACAGGAAACCAGAAAAAGGCCTCTCCCTGCCTGAGAAAGACCTCTTCCCCATGACCCTTGGTCTCCTCAGCCCAACCCCTGAAATATCCTTACACTCTGTGTTCCTCAGCTTCAACTGGAAGCCAACACAAAGGCTAAAAATGAGAGTAAAGCCATAAGCTAGAGGATGGCTGAGACATTCGTGACACCAACAGGAGCTCGCTTTCTCTCCCAAGGATGCCTCCACTAGATCTGTGCTTAAATTCCAGTGAGTCAGGATTTAGGGAGTGTCATTATGCTTGTAACATTTTTATAATGAAGCTGTGTCTGGAAGTAGGTAAGAAAAAAATAATCATTGACATGGGGAAAAAAATGAATGATAGGCTATGCTCCCAAGATGACCAAAGGGACTTCCTGGAGCAGGCTGAGCAGTTGTTAATGGGCCATGCTGTGGTCGTGATGTTCGGAATAATTAAACCACGAGCTTAGAGAAATCCCAGTTGTAGGAGCATGGTGACAAGTCCATGTTCCCACCACACACACACACACACACACACACACACACACACACACACACACACAAACTTTCCAAGGCTCCTAACAGAACAAAGAGGTTTTTACTATCACAAAATCTTTATGAATTGCCATCCTTAAGGTGATGTTATAGACTTTATGATCACATTTAGGTAGCTTCTTTAAATTATTGAAGGCATTTCAGAGGGCCTGGTCTCTTGGAACAGAGCTGGGAGAGAGGTCCCTGTCCCCCATCTGGAGGTGGGTTAATGATGGTGTTTCTAGTGCACAACGCATCCAGGACACTGAGGTTAATAAAACCCGTAGCTCTTCTTCATGGGTACCAGGGGATGGTTAATGTTCAAGACTGTGCAGGACCTCGGCTTAATGTTCCATATGAAGAATCGACCTGCCAGTCGGCACCCTCCCTCATGCCAGCCTTGCATATTAGCACATGCCAGAGAGGGGCTAAGCAATCTAGAAAGTTAGGTGCTTTTCAAACAGTTGGGTAGCATGAACCCATCTTTCTGTTCCCCCAACCCACAATTTAGGGCCAGCTACCCACACAGAGAACACTGAATGAGGTGTTAGGATTATTGATGCTTTTTTTCCTCCTGGCTCTGGATGAGAATATGTCTCCCAGCCTGGGCTCCCCTCCTTTGTTAAGGTACCCAAAAGAACAAAGGTTCTCTTTTCCTTTGGTGCATATACATAGAAAGATCTGGAATGATATAAGGTTAGATGTCAGTTTTAAACTTACAAATACAGGCTTTGCTTCACGGGAAATTAATCAGACCCCATTGCCATCCTGCTGTAGCAGAAACATCTGTGTGCCTTCCAAACTCAGATGCTGAAATCTAACCTCCAAAGTGATAGGATCAGGATATGGCAACTCTGGAAGGCAACCAACTGGGTTGTGAGAACAGACTTCTTACTGGGACTTTATAAAAGAGGCCCTGAGAGGTCGTGATTGCCCATGGGCACTGGGAAGGTCTAACAAGAGAACATGAAAGAAGTCCTTGCCAGACAGTAAGTCAGCAAGTACCTTGATCTTGGATTTTCATATTCCAGAACTGTGAGGGCTGGTTATCCATTGTTTGTGAGCATTGCAATCTGTCCTATTCTCTCAGGGCAAATAGACTAAAACACAGCCGAACTCTGGCCAGGTGGGCAGGCCACTCAGGCCTTGGTTTGACAACTGCCAGAAATAGATTTTGTGGCGGGACAATGAAGACAAGGAATTAACCCCAGGAGTGGAGTCTGATGGGACACAGCAGGAGAAAGAGGAAAGCGTCAGACCAGGTGGTGTCTGCCATTTAAGTCTCCAAGAGCAACTGGAGGTAATTTCACCAGCGACCTCTAGGAGGCAGTGTACAAAAGAGCCTCAGAAGGGGCCCACTCAGGAGTGAAGCATTTAAATGCAAGTCCTGCTCCTCCATGACTGCTGGATACTCCGGAGTTTCTGGCTCACCATGCCTGTGGGTAGAATGGGTCTCTTCTACACCTAGAAAAGAATTCTACCTAAGAGTAGAACACATGAAGATATGTGTGACATATACTGACCCAGAACAGCCTGGTAGAAGTTGAGATGTGTTTACTAACATGAAGTCCAAATTGCTTCTCTCCCAAATGAGGTCAGTACTTCCTATATCCTAGTAGAAAGATTAAATGTTACAACAGGAGTCCGGTGAATACTAGCTATGGTTCCTGCTGTCCAAAAGGATGGGAATATAAAATAGACCGGTCAAGATGCCTGGTGACTTGCCAGCATTTGAAAGCATTCTTCTAGATATTTTGCTTTTTGGAAAACAAACAAACAAAACAGCTTTATCATCTGTTCGGAAATACAGAGCGAAGGAGGGCTAAATACTGTGAGCGTAGAAATGAGTAGAAATGAGTGGCTTCCTCTATGGGACAAGAAAAATGGGATGGATGAAGTGAATCCCAGACCTGTGTTAGAAAGGAAAAGCTAAGGGGCTAGAATCACATCTCCCTGGGTGGAGATGCACAATGTTCCAAGCATTCGTGTCTAAGAATTCACTTGAGCCTTGCTCCAATCTTCCGGTCTGGAGTTATCCTTTTTCAGTCATCTGACAGTTCACATCACAGGATTCCTCCATGCTCTTCACCCGCCAAAGTGAAGCAGTGTCCCATGTTTGTGCTGGAGGCTCCCTTAAAACACCATAGCCCAGGAAGACAGGACAAAGGGTCCTTATCTCAGAAGTGGTCCTCCTTCTTTCCATCTTTGTCTCCTCTCCTGGGTCCCAGAATAAATTCTTTAGAGTACAGGGGGGGTTATTATTAGGTGACACAGATTTAATGTTTTAATTTTGCTGTTCTCTGATGTAGTACTATGGCAAGGAAGTGTGTGAGACACTTGTCTTCACAATGTCACCAGATCTGAAGAAGGGATGTTAGCGTTGGCTAATGGGAATGGAAATGTTTCAATGTCAGTGACACAGTAGCATCCTTGGTGTGAGTTCTTACAGTCAGGCACTAAGAACTAACCTTTGTGTACTCTGTGAGTACTTTACAAATACGCAAAGAATGAGTGAGTGAGTGGATGTAGACATACCCAGAGACATAAGAGAGGAAGTGGAGCCATGTTTAACGAGAGGATAAGGAAGTAATGAGGAGGAGTTACAACTTCTTGAGCTCCCCTCCCTGAATTGCATTCACATCCAGAAGGCTATGCTGGTTCCTCCCTAAGATTTCCCTTTCTGCCTTTGCAAATTTAGTTCTTGCCTGTAGTTAGCTACCAGACAGACACTCCCAGCCTACTAAGAATACATAGTGTTCAAGCCGCTGAAAACGGAAAAGATCCCAGCACCTCTCAGGTCAGTGTGCATCGCTCATCCATAGCACAACTCTTTGCCGTCGTCTTCAAATTCCAGTTGGCAGGAATGGTTTTAACATCCAGATGTGAAAATATTCATATCAATCAAATGTCTCTACCGGTGAGTCTTAATGAATAATGGAATCAGGCTTCTGTGGAGTGTCTTCATAACAGCAATAAATGTTTTTTTGAAGCATGCTTGGAAGCAGGATGGGGGTGGGCAGAAGCTGAGTTTCTTCTCTGTATCCTCCCCCTGACATTTCCCTCCACGTCTGCTCCTACCTATTCAGGTGTGGAAGTCCTGCATAGCAATGATAAGTCTCCTCTTCTCCAGGAGTCCAAGCCATAAACAAAAGCATTCTGGGAAATTCTTCTGACCATCACGATCCTGAACCTCTTCTAAGTTCTATATCGAGACACCCTCTCATCGGTTGTCTTGTTCAGGCATACATACTAAGTGTATATTCTGTTTTAGGACCAGTTCTCAACCACGTCCCTGCTCTGAGATTTTACCATTCATACAGGAGACCAGAGAACAAAGTCAATACAGTAGGGTCATATTGCAATTCCAAAGCCAGGGGAAATCTTCCTCTTGGAGAGTCAGGTTCAAACAGAACTAAAACCTTAAGTCTAACACATGGCATTTAGAGATAGAAAGCTTGAGACACAGACCAGCCAGAAATGGTGTTCCTTCCTCACTGTGGGCACATGCAGAAGCAGGAGGTCAGAAGCTCTTGATCCACTATCCTTTCCCCTCTAGACAGTGGTGTTACTCTAATGCTGAGATTTTTATGTTTGACGTCATCCTGGGAAGATACTAGGTAGCCATGTTATCTCCCCCCCCCCCATTGGAGATCCAAGTTGAAAGACAAGGGTTCAATAACGCAGCAAACACCAAGTACCTGTACCATTCCAGGTCTCTTCTTTGCTACAAGCAATTGGAAGCTGTGTGAGAAACTGACCTACATATATAAAATGGATGTGTCAGAGGGAACAGAATGTATTAGCGAGTCAAGCATTGAACTTGCATCTGCAATGTGACAACTGCTATGCCCATCCCTGTGCCACAATATCATGAGGGCTGTACTGCACTCATTCACTTCTGCTAAAGTAAACAAAAGTACAACTTAGGTGACTGCCACATTGAAGAGCCAGAGTCCACCTGGAAGGCAGGGCCTCACCTAGGACTGCCTGGTGCCAGCCCTGCCTCTCATCTATCCTTGAGCAGGATCCTCAGGAGTAGCAAGGAACTAGTGACTTCAGGTCCCCAACCGTGCCTGATTGGTCTCTTTGTGGTCTCTGGATTCCCCCTAATAATGGTGTGAAACTACTTGTCTTTCTCTTGCTTCTCAGCTCCTCTAGATGGGTCCCAGGCTTCAGCCATTCCTGCCAGTTCTGCAAGGGACAAGGCAGTTCCACCTGATTCTGTCAGCAAGGTATCGCCTGTCCTTTGGTCTGGTGCCAGACACAGGGCTTCTAGGACCCCACCCTTCAGGCAGCTGGCTTCCTTGACCTTTTACCAACCCCGCCCCCCAGCACCACCAACCTTTTGCCTACAGTCCCACTGGCTGACCTTGGCCTGTCTCTGGCCTCAGAAAGGGCGCCAAAAGTGCTCCTGGACTTGGGCCAGGCCCACTCCCATGCAGCCTCTCCCCAGCCACACTGGGGCCACCAAGACTCACAGGCTAGCCTGGTACCAAGGTTGCACTGAGTGTTCCCAGAGGCCAGGTGGGTCTGCACGTGAGAGAGTCCTATTTCCAAGGATGTTTACAACTTATCAAGACTCAGAGAGGAGCTGGCCTCTTTCATCCCATCCAGGGTTAAGGCTTTATCACAGAACCTCTTCCCATTTGTTTCTGCTCCCCAATGTCATACCAGAGTACTCAATATTCACTTTATTTTTTCCTGAAGACCCTAATGAAAGAAGAATCTAACACACCCCCATTCTATAGATAAATAAGCTGAGATCCAGAAAAGAAGTATCAGTTCTGCTCAACACTGCTTGACAGTTAGCAAACTGTAGAACCTGAATTCAAGCCCACACTGTTTCTGCTCACAGCCTGCTTGGTAGCTGTGTGACCATGGAGAGCTGCATTTCTTCCATCTGTGAAGTGGGGGGCAACAGCAGTGCCCAATGCCCAGTTCTCAAGGTGAAAGGTCAATGAACCAACCCACAGTGGGAATATGTGGCAGGCCTAGAAACTGGTACAGATGTCCTTTGTAGCCAGCACAGTCACAGCTGTCCGTAGTGGTGACTCTTCCTACTTGGCACCCCAAGCCCTGCTGGTTTGTGTCCCAACTTCATGTTCTGAACTCTGCTTCCTGCTCCTACCTCACACTCAGGTCCCTCAGTTTCCCCTTCACCTCACCTGTCTTACTGTCCTCAAAGCCCAGAGAAGTCTGTAATCTTCACCTATTAACATGTCCGTGCTAAGGTGTCCACATGGTAACCAGGCAGAGGTTTGTTTTCCTCACTTCTTCCTTTACTATTCATCCTTTATTTGTTTTTCCTTCCTTCCCTAAAGCTCTTGTGTGCATTTTTTCCTCCAACTAATTTAATACTTGTGACCAGACTGGCTTATCTTACAAAGAAATAATAATCCAAAGTGAGAGACCCCCACACAAGCTTCCTTAAAGTTTATTTATATTGAAGAACACACTCAGCAGAGCCTAGATTTAAATGACAATCCTCCCAATTAGAGGCTGTGTAACTCTAGACAACTTACTTAATATTTCTGAGCTGTGCTTCCTTTTCCAACCACGAAAAAAGGCAGGAAGTATAGAATCCTCTTCCTGGGGCTTTGCAGTTCAGTGAGAGAATAGGGTGTCAGTGGCTGGCATACAGTAGATATTTAATCAAAGATAAATCAAGAATTTATTGGAATAGAGTTAAAGGACATGGGTAAGGGGGGCATAAAGAAACACTTTTAGCCAAATTCAGAATGTTAAATGAGACTGTGGACAGAATTGGACCAGAGGTAGGGACTCAGCGCCACACTGTGTCTCCAGCTGGACAGGACTTAAGAGTTTTCCTTGAGAGCAAGGCCCAGCCTCCTTATGGATTGGAGAGAGAGAGAGAGGTTCAGAGTCCACACTAACAGGCTGGATGGTGGTGGCATGTGCACATTGCTCTCTCTCTCTCTCTTTCTGAGTGTGGTGTGGTGGTGTGTGTGTGTGTGTGTGTGTGTGTGTGTGTGTGTGTGTGTGTGTGTGTGTGTGTGTGAATCATCTTGCATTTATCCAGTCTCTCTCTGCAAGGCTCAGGAGCCTCAACTTTAGATAGGGGTAGAGTGTGAAAAGAGTGGCTTCCCCTTCCCTAGGGCAGCTCAGCTCTATTTCTCAACATCCATTTCCAATTAAAAACAAACAAACAAGCAAACAACAATGTTGGAAGTCATTGCCTGTTAGATGACCAAGGCCAAGAAATCCTGACTTTACTTCCATCTGCCTGCAGGGTCTGTGAGAGCACAGGACAGGTTGTGAGGGATGGCAGAGGGGCTGAGATACTTTGCAAAGTGGGCTGGATTTTGCTCCCACACAGAGCTCCTCTCCACCTATTTCAGAGGTGAGGAAATCAGAGAGCGGATTCTCTGATGAATGAGCAGGGTACCCTAAAACTCTGAGCAATGAACAAACATGGGCTATTTTGTTGTACCCTCCAAATGACCTTTTACCTTAATGGGACTGAACTAGCCCTCTGAATGAGGGTGACAGTTGTGTGGCTTGAGCAGTTTGTGGGGCCTCTGGCAGTGGAACCAGGATTTATCCCTAGTGTATGAACAGGTATTAGGAACCCATTCCCTATAGAGGGATACCTGCTCAGTCTTGATACAAGGGGAGGGGCTTGGTCCTGCCTCAACCTGATATCCCAGACTTTGTTCACTCTCCATGGGAAGTCCTATCTTCCTTGAGGATTGGATGGTTGGGTGGGAGGAAGGGAGGGAAGGGAAACTGGTTGGTATGTAAAAAAAACCTATTAAATTAATAATAATAATAATAATAATAATAATAATAATAATAATAATAATAATAAAAAAAAAAATAAGAGTTACAGAGACAGCAGGAAGCAGGATGGCTGGCCAAATCAAGGTTATTAGTCAGCTGACCACAAGACAAGGGCTGTCCAGGTGATATCTGCGTGCCATAAGGATGTCCTTTAGGCTAGTTGCTGCAGTGGACCCAAAGGTTGGGGCTGGGTGATTTGAAGACAAAAGGTCTGTCCCAGAGCTGTTGGGTTGGATGCGTTCAGCTCCTAAAAACAACAAAACAAAAACCCCAAGGAAGAGATTTTTCTACAATGGCCCTAAAAGGACACAAGATCTTCAGAGTCCAGCAGGTGGGTTGCAGTTCAATAACAACAAGAAGCATTCCACACCCAGGCCTGTTTTCCAGGTGTGTTAGGTGACCTACAGAGTCCCTGCAGCCTGATAGGCAAACCCTGTGAGCAGTGAGAGTCAGCTAAAGTTTTGAGGTCATAAGGAAGTCCCAGAAGAACCGTGCAGCTGGGAAGAAGAATCTACTCTGGCCCCAAAAATGTGCAGGAAAGAAGTATTTTGCTATCAGTTTCCATAACCACACCAGGAAGACTCCCAGATGATGCTGATGCAGGGGTTAGGGCCAGTGAGTCTCTGAGGGTCAAGATTGTTACACTCAGGCCACCCCATGTGGAAAGAGTCTGTCACACCAGCCTTCACTTCTCAGCCCTTTACAATTATTTTTTTTTTCAACAAAAACTACAATGTTAATAGTCAGGCAGCTGGGTTTTTATTATTCATATTGATTTCTAAAAGGGAACATTCTGGCTTTAATTAGAATGAAAAATATGAGTCGTAGAAATATTCAAATATCACATGGCGCCATTATTTACACCATTGATTCCAGCAGGCAGATAAACATAGAGTCAGATGTGTGCTCTGTGCTATTTAAAGAACGGAGCTTCATTAATATGCTTCTACATCTTCACACATGGGTGAGGGCCTATAAAGAAAGCCATGGTAAGGATGCCCTGCATGTGGCCTTAGAGGTGTAGGAGACAGATCCTAAAGGGATTCTAACCAAATATTTACTTTCATGCACAGTCCCATGCCACTGTGCCCCTGGACATTCTATGAATGCCTGTCTTCCGGAGGATTACCTCACAAGATCAGAATTTTGGTTCATTTAACAGATAGATAAGCTTGGCTGCCCTCCACAGGTTTGTGTATTTGAACACCTGGTCCACAGAGTACAAAATTTCAGGTACAGGATGTAGCCAGCATCTTCAGGCTGCAGAGTGTGAGCCTTGAAGGTTCTGCCCACCTGAGCGGCTTGATTCCTGTTCTAGCCTGTTCATCAGCAGACTCTCTTCCACCACGGATCAGGCACTTCTACCTGGATGCCCTTGCTCTCTGCTCTCTGTGAGGACCTTATCCCCTAAACTGTGAGCCAAATCAAAAACAAACCCCCTTCTCCATTAAGTTGTTTCTGCCAGGTCTTTTGTCATGATAACAAGAAAAGTGACAACACAGAAGCAAGTCACTGGTGTGACCATCTTGCAAAGAAGGAGAAGAAATTTGTAAAAGGCTGAACCCACCACTGTGGAGTAGGTCACACCTCCCACGAGAACTCAGAGTGATGGGAGATTGCCATGTGTGCCAAGGGGCTTGAGGTACTAGTTCCCCAAATGACATACTGGGGTAGCCTGATGCTCAGGTTGTACCTCAGTCCTATTCAACCAAAGTAGAAGACAGAGGTGAGCACCCATGTTCCATAAAGTTCCCTAAGTGAGTCTAACACACAGCTACAGGAAGAGATGGCTGGTACTATAATGTATTGCCCTAAAAGAGCCCCAAGTTCCTGGAAGAAGGGCTATTATTTACCCATTTTTACTGTGTTATTGCACATAGGCCAGCAACTGCCTTTATGTATCTTCCCCTGTTGTTTTTGATGTGATCTGGAGAAGGGTCTTTTATTGTACACAAAGCTTACTGGTTTGACTACACTGCTTGTCTCGCTACCAACCCTAGCACTGGGGTTACAGGCAAGTGTTACCATCACCAGCTTTGGGGTAAGCCCAGAGACTCTGAACTCACATCCTTATACTTGCATGTACAGCAAGAATTTTGCCCACTGAACTATCTCTACACCCCCTATCCACCCATTTTAGAGATATGAGGCTATGCAACACTCATGGAGTTGGGATCCAAATGGAACATTTTAGAACATTCTTTACCCTCATAGAGGCTCCCTACTGAGATTATGTTTCAAAAAAGGGATTTTAAGAGAAAGTGTGTGGTGCCTTCTGGATAGATAAAAGTTATCTTTTTATTTCTCTATCTTGTGACTTCTGTCTCTTTGAACAACTATAAAAGTAAAAGTACCTTGGCTGGGAGAACCCACTTTTCTCTAGAGTGCTGGCCCCCTAACTCAATTTGCTTAAACCCATGTTTTGCTTAAGCACAGCAGTCAGCTACGGGCTTCATACATGTAGACCTGGGATAGCTGAGGAGGGTCTTCTCTATCTACGTCTTTCACCGTGGAATTTTATGATACCTTCAACCCTGTTCTGTGCCCAATGGTAGCCTGTGCTCAGAGAATGAAATCTAGTCTCCTGGATAAGGAAGTGGGGTCATTCCCTCTTCCATTATGCTGCAATGAAGCCAAAAGGCAGTGTTCAGATGGCTAACAAGACCGGTAGAGCATGTAGCTGTTCTGATGTCCTGCCTGATGCTTCTTTGACCCTGACTACCTACCTCAGTCCTTCTTTGCTTGTATTGTCTTTTCCTCTCACCTTGCCACATCACTCCCAGTGCACATTATCGTATTTTCTTTTAGCACCTTTATCAAGTAATGATAACGTTTGCCAACGGTGGGAAACACACACTTGTGCTTTCACAGTTTGGGGTCCCGTTACGGAGGCTCTAAAGGAGCATATATCCCAGACTCTTCTCAGGTCATGGCAATAGCTAGCAATCTGACACATTCTATGGTTTTTAGATATAAGGTCCAGTCTCTGTCTTTCTGGTCACATGGCTTCCCACCTCCATCCCCCTCTGTAGTATGATATGGCCTTTGAAAAATGGCCCTAGTTTTTTAATCAGAGCCAGCCCACACTACTGGACTAGTTATAATTTCAAAAAGGCTATTTTCAAATATGGTCACATTCTTAGTTAGGGTCCTGGCTTAGATACGAAATGCCCCCCATAAGCTCATGTGTTTGAACACTTGCTCTCCAGTGGATGATTCTGCTTAGACTGTGAGTCTTTTAGAATATAGGGCCTCGCTGGAGGATATGGCCCAATGAATGAGGTAAGACTCCAGGGTCATAGCCCAGATTCTGGTTTCCTCCGTTTTCAGATCCCCCAGGATGTAAGAACCTGTGCTGGAAGCTCTCATTATCTCAGATAAAGATTTGCTACCTTCGTATCTTCCCATCACAACAGGCTGAATTCTCTGAAACCCTGAGCAGAAATAGTTCTTCCCTTCTTAGCTGCCTCCTGGTGGGTATTTGGTCACGGTGTGAATGCACTTAGATTTCAGGGGATGAGAATTGAGGGAAGACATTAGTTCACCCAAAAGCGAAGTCTCTCTGCTGGCAGTGTCCACTTGGGTTATGTCTCCACTCTGTTGATACTTCGTTTTGTACAATGGCACTTGAAATAAAATCCAGTTCCTGGAACTAGAGAGATGTCTCAGCTGCTAAGAGCATATACTGCTCTGGTGGTCTTGTGAAGGACATGAGTTTACTTCCCATCATACATGTTGAGTGGCTCACAACCACTTTGAACTCCAGTCACAGGGAGAACCTACATATCTGGCTTCTGTATGCATCTGTATAATAAGTAATTAAAAAAATAATAAATACTTAAAAACTCTAACTCCTTGGTCCAGCCTTCATGCCCTGAGAGGCTCAGGTATGGACAGCATCTCCAGTCCCAGCCCAAAGCCTACCAGTACCTTTACCCTTGTGCTGGGTTTTCATCATCAGACCTGCTTAAGTGCTAGAACCTAAGCCTAGTGCAATTCTTGGTTCAGTGTTAGATGAAGCAATGACCAGATTCAGTAAGCATTTAGTAAGTACCTATTGCATACATGCTTCTGTGCACCAGACTGGAATTTAAAGATCAGCACTGGGAGGTAGCTCAGTGATAGGCAGCTTACCTGGCCAATCCAAGATTCCGAATTCAAGCTCCAGCATCACAAAAAATAAAATAAGAAAAACATATGTCCTGTGTGGTTGGGGATATGTCTCTAACCAGACGATCGCTGAGACAGAATCAGTGAAAGATGTATGAACTGAGGGCCCAGGAGGCCCAGGGAAGGAAGAAGCTCTTTTGCCTGTGGGACTAGGTGGAAGTGAGGGAGAGGCTCCCAGAAGACCCTACTTCTGAACAGTCTGGAAAGAAGATTTTCTGTCTGAGTCTGGGCTGCCAGGAATAGAGAGCCAATCATTACCACAAGGAGTGAGGGGAGGCTGTGCAGCAGCCCTGAGCGGCTTGTCCTCAGAACCATCACCATCTAATGTGGTGTCTCCTTTCTTTTCCCTTTGCATTCTTGCTGGCTGCAGCTTTCATCTGTTATAGCTCATGAGCATCCACACAGAATGTTCTAGGTAGAACACGGGCTTGGAGATGATGGGAGAATAGAAGTGCTTCTTCCCTGCATCACTGAAGTCATCCAAGTTCTACATCACAGTGTTCACATGAGAGAGAAACGAGGGGAAGCCAATCACTCTTCAGTATCTGAGGGTTTAGCTTTAGAACTGCTAAAGATACCAGGGAGGGAAGGAGAGAGGAGAAAGGGAGGGAGGGGAGGGAGGGAGGGAGGGAGGGAGGGAGGGAGGGAGGGAGGAAAGGAAGGAAGGAAGGAGGGAGGGAGAAAAAGAAAGAAAGAAAGAAAGAAAGAAAGAAAGAAAGAAAGAAAGAAAGAAAGAAAGAAAGAAAGAAAGAAAGAAAGAAAGAAAGAAAGAAAGAAAGAAAGAAAGAAAGAAGGAAAGAAAGAAAATCTATTTTGAATCTGCTGACACTTTAGTTCCCAAAGTTGGCTCTGGGTAGATGGTTCTGGGGTCTATGAGGACTGCTTGACCTAGATGGCTAAGTTGATGAGGAGGAAGCTGGTATGAGGCACACTACCTGGATCCTGGGCTCAAGCTAAACCAGATCCTCTAAGGAGGGAAATGGAGGAGCAGGCAATGGAAACAGGCTTAGCTCAGACAAAATACTTACTAGACAGAAGGCTTTTGGGGCCTGAAACCTCCGAGGGCGAAGACCCATGACGTTCTACACAAATCTTACCTCAGAAATGTGTAGACAAGGGCCTGTCAGGTGGATGAAGCAGAGAGCGCCCAGCATCTCTGAAGCTTATGGGGTTTCTGCCAGGCCGATATATTTGCCAGCCATCCAGTTCACTCACTATTGTCTCTGGGGTCCCACTGGGTAAGAGCCATTGCTGCATGCCGCAGTGAGGTCACTGGAAGTCAGTCAAGCTGGCAGATCTGAGGTAAAGTCAATGGAAACCTTGCTTCCTACCAGCAAGCCTGAGCTGCCCAAACAGATCAGAAGAGAAATGAGAAATAACAGAAGCAAAATAACATAAAGGAAGCAAGGAGAGTGGGTCCTGCCCGTCCTTTCTGCATAGATTTCCTGCCAGGGAGACTGAGCAAAGGGAATGTTTTACCCTGAGGCCCAGGCAGGCAGACACTGGTCCTGGAGAGGAGGAGAAAAGAAGTCTCTTCCTGGAAAAGAGGGAGGCAGAAACTGCCAGGGGAGGGCCAGTGAACTGTCACTGGAGTCTTTCCAATGGTTCATCCCTGAGAGAAGTAGAGGAGACCCCCAGCTTCAGGCAAAGGCTGCAGCAAAAGCAGTTCTGAGCATCCCTGGAGCTGATGCCCCGGGAGGTATTTCCAGAAGCTTAGCTTTCCCAGGGATGGAGTAGAGGGAGCCCATCAGTGCCATCTACTTAGCATGGTGGCTTGAGGTGAGTTTCAGGCAAATGTCATCTCCACCACACACACACACACACCCCTCTTATGTCCCGCATCATTTGTAAAACGCTCAACAGTGAGTATCTTGAAGCCTGTTTGTTTGTTTCAAGTCTGTAGAAGCCTCTAACAGGGGTAGATGATGATCCCTGTATATCCCATCTTTTCCTTCTTTCTCTGTCTCCTCTCTTCCTCCTTCATCACCTCATCTTTTTTTCTCATTTTTCTGCTTCCTTCATCTCCTCTTCTACATCCTTCTCTTCCTCCTTGTCCTTGTTCTGGCCTCTTCTTCCTCCTCTTCCTCCTCTTCCTCTTCCTCCCTCTTTCTTCCCCCCATTCTGTTTCTCTCCCATTTATCTTTTATCAGGTTGACTTGCCTGATTCCCAGCAGTAGTGGACACATTTTCTTTGTCATGAACCCTGGGGAAATAAGTGATACAAGGCCCAGGAAGCCGCCCTGGAGGCAGGAAGTGCCTGGGCACAAGGAGCATCCTGAGGGTCTAGAGGAGCGCTGCACCTGGAGTGGGTGAGCTCACATTCAGGGCACCCTCATTTTACTCTCTGCCCTACTTTCTTCGTGGTCTAACCACAGATATTTCCTTCAATCTCATATTTGAAAAATCTGCCCCTGGTTTTCGCACCATTTCCTGCCAGCTCTTCATCGTAATCTCAACTGCCATAAAATGAAATCCTTTATGTTAATGAAAATGGCAAGAAGGCTGTCCTGGGTGAGCTAGCTGCCACAGCCAGTTGATGATCATGGGGCACATGGTGTATCTCTCGGTGTTTGCTGCTATGTAAGGATAACGACACAAACAGCTCAAGGACCACAATATGTTCCTCAACTCGCTGAGCATCCTTAAAGTTATCATTTATCAAGGTGCTTACTCCAGTCTTCTGCTACCTGAAGAAGGAGCTGAGGCAGAAAGAGACTTGGAAATTTGCTCAAACAGGGTGTCAGGGCCAAGATTTCAACTCATTTGGCTCAAGAATTGGGACACAGAGAAATGAGCAACCCTGGTGCGACTTGACACTTTCCCTAAGCCAGCCCACAGAGAACAGGAGAGAGAGGCAAAGTAGTCTCTGAGATTGGAACCCAGCACAGCACCTGGGCAATGCAGAATAAATTCAGTCTATGATATCTGAGGCACAGTAGCTCAGAAATGCCCTCCTGATAATCATCTCTGGGCTTTTTAGAGCAAGCAAACCCTTTACTGTTCCAATCTGGAACATCCCACATCCTCCTTATCAGATGTCCATACAGAACAAGGACAGCTAATTTTTCTGGCCCTGTCCTATCTCCCAGATCTACAGGCCATTTCTAAGCCTGGCATCTGGCTCCTAGATTCTACATGAGAGGCAGCTCCATGGCCAGGGTTCAGAAATCTACAACTCAGAGCAGCGAGCACACACTCCAGAGCCCCTGCACCGGCTCCAGGCCAGGTTTTTCATAATTGGTTTTCAGAACAGCCTGTCCATGATGTGTAATTGTTAGCAGTTGTAAAAAGATAACTCACATTTTTAAAAGCTTAAAGCTTGCTCTGTGCAGATAAAAACTGTGACAAATTATATTCCAAAAAATCATAAAAGTAGAGAGAGACATGTTAATAACCAAAGGTGGCGTTTCATTTAGAGGTCAGCCAGAGCTATTAAAGTACTCCGGAATCTTCAGCTTTGGCGGTAGTGATTTGACCAAATCACTTATCTCCTCCAGACCATACCTAAGCATCTCCCTCAGTAAAAATAATAATAATAATAATAATCCACAGACAGTAAAGTGGGAGGTCATGGAAGTGGTTGGGAAAAGCAATATGGCCCAAATAAACCCAGGCCCCAAGGAGAGTTGCTAGAATCCACCAAAGCCACTCAGCACTTCAGTTTATAAAGTGTCACCCCTTACACTAAGTGACCTACTCATATCCATTTATTACCATGTTCAGGTTCACACATACATGCATACACTTGTACAGCATATGAAGTAGTTGAAGAATTTTCAAGAAACACAGGACAGATGTACAGATTTCACGATGAATCTAAAACAAGCAAACCTAAACTGGTATGGGAAAGACTGTCCTGTTTTCCCAAACTTAAAAGCCTGCTCATTCCAAAGAGGAGAGAAATCACAGCCAGGAAGAGGCGTCAAGGGTTTTGAAGCTGAACAGTAGTTGGAAAAAGCATGGATGAAATCAATGAAGTGGAAGTGTTGACTATTTGGAAATAAGATGTTGGTGAACTGTTGACTGGACTCTATTTTGGCCAGAATATAATGTTCCACCACAGGTTCCTGTGGTTGAAGACTTAGTCCCCAGCTTGTGTTTCTGTTTCGAGAGTTCATGGAACATCTGAGGCAGGACAATGCCTAGAAGAAGTAGGTTACTGGAAGAAGATTGTAAACCAATTCTGCATCCTGCCTGTGCGCTCTCTCTCTCTCTCTCTCTCTCTCTCTCTCTCTCTCTCTCTCTCTCTCTCTCTCTCTCTCTCTCTCTCTCTCCTGATCAACCAAGTGTGAACAAAATGCAGCCGCAAACCAACAGCAGCCTTTATAACTTCCCTGCTGTAGTGGATCATATCTCCTGAGCCACAGGCTGAATTAAACCTTTCTTCCCTTAAATTGTTTCTGTCTGGCATTGGTGATGTAGTATGATCAGTTTGCTAAAAGTACACATTCAAATGTTTGCTGGTTGACCCTACCACTCTCACATGTGACAATTGTCCTCTTGAGTGGGCCTGGTTATCTGTGTGGATTATTCTGAAACTGATTCATATTCTGTGCCATAGAGACCAAGATGATGGATCAGTTACTCTTCTGGTTCTGTGAGAAAATACTATAACAAAAACAGCTTATGGAAAAAGGAGTTTCTTTAGGCTTTTGGTTCCAGAGGGTGAGTCCATATTCAGGGGGAAGACACAGCCTCAGCTGGTGGACACAGGAAACAGAGGACAGGGAAACTGGAAGTGGAATGAAGCCAGGAGCTTCCAAAGCTCATCCCTAATGGCATGCTTCCTCCAGCAAGACTGGACTTCTGTGAGGTTCTACCTCCTCCATACCTACTGTGGACTGAGAGGTACAAACCCGAGCTCGTGGGGAACACTTCTTATCCAAACCACCACAGGTAAAAAAAGGCCTCCTTCCAGACACTGGTGATCAGGCGAGGTCATATTCCAGTCACTGTTAGGAGACGTAGGAAAAGTGGCTGTGAGTCAAGCTGGCTGAATTCTAGTTTTAGAGGTGATGAATGGGTACCACCAAGAAAACTCCTCAACTATCCTGGGCCTCACTCAGTTTTCTCATCTATAAAGTGGTCAAATCTCACTGAACTGTGAAGATGTGTGAGAGATTAATGTTATCTTTGCATTAAAGCAAATGCTCACTATCTTTTTCCTGTCCTCTTTCTTCCATTTATTTCTTCAGAACCTTCTAGAGTGTTTCTGTGTCCTATCTATATTAGCAGAACATTCTAGAGTGTTTCTGTGTCCTATCTAGATTAGCAAAAAAATTCAGCCACTTTAAAAATCACTTCTTTTTATTGGCTGTTGTTTCTTGGCAATAGATAAGAAAAGATAAGCAAAGCCTAAGAGATAGCAAGCTCTGCTCTAAGAAGCAGACTGCCTATGATTGTTTATTTTTTTTTTAAAGCATACACCTAAAAAAAAATAATAGAAAAGCAGATATTGAATCAGCTTCTCACAATAGGCATAAAGTCTCTTGTGACCCCGTATATGGTGGCATGTATACTGGGGAGTCCTCCATTTGGGCACAATGTTCTGTGATAAGAAACCCATCTCATCTCATCATAAGCACTTGGCTTCTGAAACATTCCTAAAACCAGTCTTCTATAACATAATGTTGAAATCTTAATAACCAAGAAATATGAACTTTCTGCAAAGGTCATAAAATTAATGCTATTTATTCATAGGCCCAACATAACTCAGGAAAATATATATAGCTGAGTTTTCTTGCAATTTCAAATGAGCATAATTATGCATGTATTTATTTCAGTTCTTCATAGATCTTCTCCACCCAAGCATGAGAATATTGAGAGGGAGAAGTATACACAGTACAGAGGACTCCATAATTGGTGCTGGATCTGAAATGGGCTAGTTCACAAAACTTGGTAGGATATTGCAGGAAATCTCAGGACAATCACAAATACATTCCAGCTTGGCCTATTCATAAGGAAATGTTGTCTTTTAAAAAAAAATTTTACTATCTACCGTGCACTCTACTAATGTTTTGAGAGTCACTTAAAAAAAAAATTCTCTTTTGAGAAATTTAAGTAACAAGAAGTGACATAGGTATTTTCAGTGAGCCCTGATGTGGTCAAGATGGTTCTTCCCTTGTTCTTTTTACTGTTTTTAAGTATTACCTTTCATTTAAGTTACCAAAATTGCTTGAAAACAGAAAGGATTGGGGAAAATGCTCACATTTTTAGCTATGGTCATTCTTTTTCCTCTGTCCAGCATACTGTCCTCTTCAATGATCTGGGCACATACAGGTGATCAATAAATATCCATTACTGTGCCCTTGTTTTTTTCATTTTTTTTTGTTTTTGTTTTTGTTTTTTTTTTTTTTAAAAAAAGCACATGTTCAGAACACACACACATACACAGGCTCACCATCATCATTCAGCCTAGAGCAGACTGTGTTGGTCATCTTACCCAGCATACATTGACTATTCATGCATAATGATGGAGTAGACTGAGTAATTCCAAGAAGACACTAATAACTTCCCACTGGGACTCATGCCCTGACCTGCTGGTTTTTGTCTTTCTCCTTTAATAGTGAGTGGATGTTGGGATCTTAAGGACGGATTTCCATCTAGCAAGAAAGGATATAAATAGATATCAAAAACAGACTCCCGGGGTCCTTGGTACATTAACATGATTTTCTAGTCCTTAGACATGCTTATGGGAGGGTGAAGAGGGCAGAAGTGTGGGATGAGGATGAGCAAATGCTTAGCAACAGCCAGGATCCATTTGCAAAAGGCACCACCACTGGGGGCAGGGAGCCATTCCACAGAGAAGAGGGCTTTCTTCTATAGCAGAGTGCTGCAGGCTCTTGTTCTGGGAACAGGAACCTTTGCTTTATAGATGATCTACCAACAACAAGACCAAATCAAGCCGTATCACTATTTACAGTAGATAATCGATTCTGGAACATTCTACACTCGAAGCCTTGGAAAAGAATGGCACTTTGGAGTAGATCAGCCACCAGAAAGCTAAGTTAGTTTATCATAGTCTCGATATGACTTTGAGAAAGCTTCTCGGGCTGAGCCTAGCTTCAGTTTCCTTTCTGGAATAATGAAGGACTAGAGTGAAGCTTGGTTGTTGTTTATGAAAACATAATTCTCAGTGGGGCTGAAATGTTCTCTTCTGTCACTGACCATGTCTTGATGACTGTCCTGAGGGTCTCACACTGTGGTGTCCCCTTTTCAGAAAGGCATCTTTGCCTTTTTACTGAATATCTGACTTGCTCCTTATCCCACCTGCCATTTCTGATCCTCTCTGCCATCACAACTCACTGTTTGTCATTGTACGTTGTGTGCAGAACATACACGTGTGCACAATGCTATCTTTCCTTATCTTTCCACAATCTTCTTCCTTAACATAGGCTCACAGATCCACACTTCACAGCCTGACAACATGCCAAATACCTGCCTACTATAGTTACTAAACCAATCAATGAACATTTAAAAATTACATCAGTGAGATGGCTCAGTAGATGAAAGTGCTTGCTACCAACCTTGACAAGTTGACTTAGATCCCCAAGACCCACATTGTGGAAGGAAAGAGCCTATTACTCAAGTTGTCCTCTGAACTACATTTGCATAATCACACACACACACACAAACACACACACACACACACACACACACACACAAATAAGTAGAAAACCAACTAAAATAAAACCTCAGGAATAGAACAGACAAAGTATAATTTTAGGATTTAAATAGATACTTGCAAATATCTAACTGTGGCAATGGCTTCATTTTGCTTTCAATCTTTAATTTTTTTTCCTTATGGAAAAAAATGTGTGGGGAAAGTAGTGGGGTTCTGTGCATAAAAGCAAAATGAATTTTAAACTCCTCTTGGGAAGAGGCAAATTTAAAGAATTGGTAGTCTGTTAATCACCACAGTTGCTATGACCCAATAAGCAATTCTACTCCCTTCATAAGTTAAATTGATTCATACATATTGGCAAGTTAGCTATTTCCCTCAAAGGGAGTTGCATTTATTTGGGCTGTATATTAATATCTTATTATCCTTTCTATGCACCTGTGACATGATCATTATTTCATCTCCCTGTGTTTATTAGAGTAAATGCTTTCAGATGGGGTATTGAAAAAGAACCTACCTATTCTTAGCAATTTTTCTAGGCAGGCAAGTGTAAAATCCTCCTTTGGCCCATGGCTGCAGCTGTTCTCTACAGACCTCTGCAGCTCATCAATTTCCAAGGATTGTCACCAACAATCCCCAGAGAAGCCATACTGACTAAATACAACATCAGAACAATGTTCAGTCATTCTTTTTGTCTTTGTGCATAAAGTAGAATTTGCCTTAAGAGTTTGTTTGCAAAATATGCCATTACTGAGGAACAACTGGTCATCCCTTTCCTGGAAATATGTTCAAGAGTCGTTTTATAAGTGATAATCTTTACTGCTGAAAATTGAGAAAGTGAAGAGTGTAATGGGTTGACATTGGACAAATGAAATCCAGATATATCTACAAAATGTGGAAATATAGGAATAAAGTTGTCATAATAAGGCCTGAGACTAACTGGTGTCCAACACAAAGAAAGTGCAAATTTGCCTTCAAGCTCCTAAACAGTAAAGTTTTCCTGAAGTTATTTGAAGAGGAGAAAAGGGAAGAATTATTTTTCACTCCTTCCTTAAGCTCTCTCTAGCCACCATGAGCTTTCTTCATGCCCATTCCCATCTCCTTCTGTCTGTTCTAGACAGATGCATCATCTTCAGCCTTCTGATTCAGGATGCTCTTCTTACAGTCCCGTTACCTTTCTGTGCACCTTTCCATCATTGCCCTTACTGCTCCATCTAAGTGAATACCCCAAGACCTAAAATATTCTAGGGAAGGGGAAAGAATTGGAGGGGCTGGGGACATTCATACTTTGATGTCCTTGTGCCTGTTTCTGGTAACTTGGGCCTCCCTGTTTCATAGATGTCATAGTTAACTGTTTTATTTCTGTGAAAAGACACCTTGACCAAGGCATTATATAAAAGAGCATTTAATTGAAGACTTGCTTACAGTTTCAGAGGGTTATTCTGTTTCCAGTGGTGAGGAGCATAGCATCAGAATTTTCATTTGATCTACAAGCAGGAGGTATAAAAAGGAGGGAGAGGAAAAAGAAGAGGGAGAGAGAATAGCCCTGCTTTTGATTTTTGAAACCTCAAAGGCCACTCTGGAGGTACATCTCCAATAAGGCCACATCTCCTAATCCTTCCCAAACAGTTCCACTAACTACAGACCAAGCACTTGAATATACAAGACTATGGGGACCATTCTCAAGCAAACCCCCACAATAGGTAAAGAAACAAAAGCAATGAGAACTGACTGCCCAAATGACCCAGTCGGGGTTGGGTTTGCATTGCAGTCCTGAACCATAGTTTCTTCCTCCATAAGCATAACCAGTAAGAGGGGAGTCTAACACAAGCATTTCAATGTCAGTAAAGGGCTCCAGGTCCTTTATGTACTCAGCTGCTGAGCAGGAAGCGAACCAGGAAACTGGAAAATACATCCTGGACACCAGCAAGCAAATGTGTTTTCACTAGAACCAACTCCTAAACTGGAATTTGATGAACCATTAGGAAAGACTTAAGAATTTTCAAGTTTTCATCTTCAATGGGTGTGAATTCTCCAGTGTCTAGGTCTCAATTGTGTAGTATGAGGTTTCTGGCCCAGACTTTCAGGCTAACCTCAAGGTCCTAGGGCCCGCAGACCCCCGCAGACCCGCAGTCCCACAGTCCCACAGTCCCACAGAGACACTCAGATGCTTTCAATAGTTTTAGGCTGATCGGCCTCAGGGCCAGGCATATCATTTGCTAGCTCTCTACCCTTTATCTAACCCATGCCTCTTGTTCAGCCATGTGGCTCAGTACCTTTCTTTAGAGCAGCATAGTTGTCCTAGGGCTTCCTCTGGCTTCTCTCTGGTGCTCCATCTGGCATTCTGCTCTCAGAGATTTTCTTAGTCTGGTAGCCCCGCCTACACTTCCTGCCTGCCTTTGGCCAATCAGCTCTTTTTATTAAACCAAGTGGGTGGGACAATTATTTACCATGAAACAACACAATACCCCTACCAATTGTTTCCTCAGAGGAGGTGGTATGGATGGACATGGAGTGGCCAGCCAGGTAGTTACGCCTTAAAGAGACTTGCAAGCTCATTCAGTTCCCACTTGAAGACCAAAAAAAAAAACAAAAAAAAAAACCCCACCAAACTTGGCTTCATTTAATCTAAGGGAGAATTAATTTCTACCTGCATATATCTATCATTTCTCCATGTTACTGTGAGGTTTAAGTAAGCTGGGTGATGGCCACCCCTTACATCACAGCCTCTACTTTTCACTATTAACTTAACTCTACCAGAGAAATCTTGTCTCATCTCTCTCTCTCTCTCTCTCTCTCTCTCTCTCTCTCTCTCTCTCTCTCTCTCTCTCTCTCTCTCTCTCTTTCTCTCCTCTCTCTCTCTCTCTCTCTCTCTCTCACACACACACACACACACACACACACACAGATTGAGAGAAAGAGTGAGAGAAAGAGAGAGAGTCTTAGAATAGATGTGCCCCTTTAAAAGATGTATATTAACCTGAGAAAGCATTACCTCCCCACATAGGAACTACACAATTGGTCTCCTACCTCACACTGCAGTTTTATCAAAGCTTCAACCTGGAGAGAATGTTTTATGAGAAAAAAAAATCAAAACTCTGAGACCCAACTTGTATGGCTCTCTCCAAAGGCTCTAGCCAAACAGGTCTGAAGTGAAGCAGGGAATTCATGTTCTCAGAACAAGTTTCCAGGGTGTTGAGGCACTGCCAAGTCTTCTTCAGAGTGGCACCCAGAGTCCTCAGTTTAAAATCAAATTCTGAGGCTGGAGAGATGTCTCAGTGCTTCAGAGTTCTTGCTATTCCTTCAAAGGATTCTAGTTCCATTTCCAAGCCTTCACGATAGTGACTCAGTCACCTATGACTCCATCTCCAAGAGATCTGACACCTTCTTCTAGGTTCCATGGCATCTGCATGTAAGTGCATTCACACACATATACATAATGATAATAATAATAACAAGATATTTAAAATCAAGTCCCATAATTTCATACTTCATCTTTAATCTGTTCCTTGTAGCCAAGTGCCTTCTATATGAGACATCTTCATTATGGAAAGGCAGCACTTTGGTAACTCCTGAATCTTTACTTGCCATGGTGAGCATCCTTGATGTATCCAAATGATGTTCACACCAGATTTTCCTATTTCCTTCTTTCTATAGGCACTTTATGCAGATTACACTGCCTGGCAGGTTCTCCTTTTCTTCCGTCTGAGCCTAGTTGTCCAAAGACTCAAGAAGCCTTGAGTCTCTTATAGTTATACACTTTGGGGTAATCTACATCCTGTGTCTATGTCACATGAGCAACTTTTCAGGCAAGACGTGTCTCTGCACCTTAGACTTCTGAAAGAGTTTAATTTCTGCATGTGAAGTTGGGCGGTTTATGTCCAAGTTCATCTCAAAGACAAGTTCATCCCTTATAAATCTGGAAACTCTTGGTAGTTCTTGATGTCACACACTTCTCCTCCCTTCTGTCACCAGCTGCATCCAATGGGTGCTTCTCCTGTTATTATTCAAAACAACGTCATTCTCAAAGGACCAGCTCAAAAGAGCCCTGCTGGGTGCCTACAACAAATGGACATATAAGAAGGTGTGAAGGACTCTTTGGCTAGTTCTGGTGGTCCCAGCTAGATGGAGACTATTGTCTCACCCACATTTCTACAGCCTGTTGTCAGTATTTATGGGCAGGGGCATCAGCACGTGAGATCATGCATACTTGCTTTGCAGTTGTCTTGTGATATTCTAGTCTTCCACACTGCTTTTTTAGAACCAAAGATGTACTTAGTTATCTAAAGAAACTAGCAACGGGGCTGGAGAAATGGTTCATAGATTAAGGAGCAGTTAGGGACTAATTCAGTTTCCAGTACCCACATGATGGTTTACAACCATCCATAACGCACATTCTAGGGAATCGGAAACTCTCTTCTGACCCCGTGAGTTCCAGTCATGCTTATGGTGCATGGACATACAAGCAGACAATACACCTCTACACATAAAATTTAAACAAATATTTCTTTAAAAAATTGTAAAGAAAATACATACAAACAGATTGGTTCCCCCTTGGTGGATCAGAATTTACACTATAATGAATCATCCATCCATCCCCTTAGTTGCAGAGGAAGCATCCTTAGTTAAGTGTTATGCATACGATGTAGGAATTTGACTAACGCTGAATGAAAGAATGAGTGAATGCTAGGATTCAGACCTCTGGCTCTGACCAGTTCTGTTTTACAAAATGTGCCTGATTCTCACACACACTAAACCAGTTCTTGCCTCATTCATTATCTTGCTCCAAACCTCAGCAGAAGCACGTCGCTATGAGAATTTGGATGGCTGGAGAAATGGCTCAGAACCTTGCTGCTCTGGCAGAGGACTTTTTACTTCAGCTCCCAGCCAGAACCCACATTAGGTAACCTCCCAAGTGCCAGTAACTCTCACTCCAGAGTTCTGACCCATCTGCCTTCCATGGTCATCCACATGCCATGCGCTAACACATACACACATACATACACATACAATATAATTTTTAAAGAGCTTTACATTTCTTTCTATCTAGGCTATCATCTGACACACCACACTCAAGCCAAAAGAAATGAGGTCACATGTATTTGGAAAATGAATTGGGGGATGGAGAAAGCAATTGAGAAAAAAATGTCTACATTTTTATAAACCTCACTACCCTTGTATCAACAGTGGAATTTATTCAGGATGCACTTCATTTTGGGTTTCTCCTATAAATAATATATATAAAAACATAGATAAATTTAAATTTATTAAAATTAACATAGTTCAAATCCTCAGTTCTCAGTTTTAGTAGCCACATGTATGCATTTGCTTCTTGGGCTTGTGTGTCCACTGGATAGCACACATACAGAATGCTTCCTACTTTATGGGGTGTTCTGCAGTGATAGTGCTGATATAATGATCTATGCCTATGGCATTCTGCATTAGATCAGTTAGAGGAGTCAGGGGGAAAGAATTTTAGTATCATGTTGTGGTTGTTTTGAAGTCTCCTAGTGGGAGTAGATACTCAATTATCAAATGAAACCCTCACTTGCTCTGAAGGAAAATGATTGAGTTGTGTCTGGAGAAGAAGAAGAGAAGTGTCTCTGACATGCTTATATTCCAGGCTGGTGCTTTGCTTGTGGCATTTTGGAACACGAATCAGCATCAGGAAAGTGTCACCAATTTGAAGCTCCCCTGTAGGAAATGTCTCAGTCTGACCTAAAGTAAGTGAAAGAGACAGGGTGAGGGAGAAAGGATCAGGGAGGGTGTCTGTGTGATAAATGGCACCCTGTCATATCACACTTGACATCGCAACAGGAAAAGGGGCTGTGGAGCCAGACATGGGTTAAGTGAGGAAGTTCAAACCTTTCTCTCGTCTTCATTTTGCGTTTCCAGGCTCAGATTGAGTTCAAAAATCTAAGTTTGATCAAAATATATCCAATCTGTAGAATAACATACCAGTCAAGGCAACGTGTTCCAACTTGGTAAAAGACAGCCATTTCACGGACTTCTAAGTATCTGGGAAAAAGCAGAGGCAAGAAAGGACCATGCCAGGAGAAGATAGCCTTTGATGGTCAGATGATTCTCCCTGCCACTATCTTCAGACAGAATGACAGCCATCAGACACGTGTCTGGCTGCTCTGGGGCCGGGCATGGTGGAAATCTCCCCTGTTAGACTCCAGGGTCTCTCATCCAAGCAGGTTGCTTGTTGCTAAACTCAGTCAAGAGAACAGCAGCTGTATTGCAGGCTGTCACTCTTCTCTGGAGTGCATTTTTCTCCATTTCTATTTTCCCAGGGCAACTTCACATCACAAACACACTTATCTGTTCTTCACATCAGCCTTAAAGATTGGGTGTATGGATCTGTTTTCCAGACCGACCGTCTGACTGTCTGACCTACGCTTGTTCACTCTCACAGAGAGGCATAATGTGACCCTTGTTAAAACCACAATTAGTCTAAGCCGTTTACAGGAAATATCGGTTTGGTAAGACGAGAGATATCGTTAATAGGAAGTCACGTGCTTGGTAGGGAGAGCAGCACAAGCAGTCGGATGTACACAATTTCTACTTATCATTGATCTCCAGCTGCAGCTGCTAGCTAATGAATGCACAGGTCCGTGTGCACATGTGCCCTCTGTGCTGTGCAGAGAGGCCCCTACCAGTTCTTTCGGCCTGAAGTCTTCAGGCTTGCAGCTCTGACCCCAGGCATGGGAGTCTTTACAGACACTTCTTATCACCTTCAAACTGAAAAAAAAAAAAATATGGTTTCCAGCCTACAGAGAGATCACACACTAGGAAGCCAATTGCCGTTATATTCCCCAAGGTGACCACCCTATAGATGAATAAAGAATCAGAGTCATATGAGAGTGTGGTAGGGCCAATGGCTTTGGAATAGAAGTAGTCAATAGCTCTGACATACATTAGCATTGAAGCTTTGGCCTTGGGTCTTCTCTGTCCGTTGAGTGATCTTGTAAGAAGTAAAGCTCTGGACAAGTGAGAAGCCATACATTGCTAATCCTATCTCAAGCACAGCTGTCAAGATGCATGGCATAAAACCAGGGGAGGAAGGCAATATCACATCCCTGACCACTAAGGATGGAAACTCCCTGTGCTACCTCTTCTGCAGACTACACTGAGGCCTCTAAACCCAGGGCACCGGGAAGAGTGATGGAGGTCACATCAGCATGATGTCCAGCACCTGAGGAAACTGTCATGTTGTCCCCATTCTAAGCTCCGCCCTCCTTAAGTCTAGGAGTACCCTGAGAAACATAGTCATCCAGTGTCATAAAGAAAGGGACTCTGAGGACATTCACATACAGGGCACAAGTGAAGGCCAGGGGATAGTTTGCAAGAGTTGATTCTCGGCTTCCAGCATGTGGGTCCTGGACATTGAACTCTTATTACCAAGTTTATCTGTGATTGTCTTTTTCCCTTGAGCCATTTCTCCTGCCAAGGCCCGAGCTGTAGAGCCTGGAGTGGCTGACCGTTAGCCACAGTTGTCTCAGACATTCAAACCCCATGGGAAGGGCTTTCTCTGAACATGGAAATGAGAAAGGGGGATATGCACAAGGCTTGGTCTTGGGATTAATTTGTTTTACTTATCTGAAGCAGTGTTTTCCTCCTTCTTCTCATTTTATTCTCATGTTTTGTTTTGTTTTTATTTTTTTTTTGTTTGTTTGTTTTTGAAACAGAGTTTTTCTGTATGACTCTGGATATCCTGGAATTCTTTTGTAGACCAGGCTGCCCTAGAAGTCAAAGATCAAAGATCAGCCTGCCTCTGCCTCCCATGTGCTGGGATAAAGGTGTGTTTTATTGCTTAATAAAAAAAGATGTTAAAATGATGCTTTAGATAGAAGGTCAGAAAAAACCATAATTTTATAGGGTTTTCTGGCTTGAGCTAGTATGCTCATATTCAAAAGCAGCTCTTGTTTGTGTATGTGTGTACTTATATGTGAGCATATGTGCACTTGTGCATTCATGTGTGAATATATGTATACATGTATAGGTACAGGCAAGTGCCCTGTGTGATCTGTACATGTGCATCCATATATGTGTGTATTACACATGTGTGTGCATGTGTGCGTGTTTACTTTTATTCAGACCAACAACCTTGTTACTTCAGTGTTTCTCCTGTCCCTGCCTAAGCCTTAGAAATGATTTGAAATGGGCTGGAAGAAGACTAAGTCATTGAATCAGTGCCTGCTATATAAGTATGAGATCTGAGAGTCCAGATTCCCCAAGCACCTACATAAAAACTGGCCATGGTGGCATGTGTCTCTTACTCTATTGACAGAGTGGGATCTAGGGGCATGGAGGTAGATTTCCCAGAGCTAATTTTCCAGCAAGTCTAGCCATCCAGTAAACTCTGGGTCAATGAGAAACCCTGTGTCAAAAACTAAGGTGGAGAGAGACATAGGAAAATCTTCAACATTTATATCTAGCCTCTACTGCTTATACACACACACGCATGCACACATGTACACACACCACACAGAGAATAAGATGGAAATTGAAACTTTTAATTAAAAGCATAAAGAAATCTTTTTGCAAACAGTTATAGAAACTTGTACATTAAATGGAATACTAGAACACACAAGTGAAGTGAATGTTAATGAGACTACAGAAGAGCTGGGTGAGCATCCAACAACACAGCTCTCCCATTCCTGTGTCATGGCAGGCATTACTAATGGTTTAGGAACACTCAGAGCTTTCAATACAGTTTTTTTTTCAGACAGACATAATCAATCCATCAAAGTAGTGAAGCTAGAAGAAAGCCATTTACTTTTGACTAAGATAAGGAAAAACTTTGTGGGCCAAATCCTCAACCCAGAAAATGATCCTGCTCAAATTAGCTTCAAATTGTTTTGCTCCAAGTTGAATCTAAATTTCAAAAAGCTTTGCAAAAAGAGAATTGTGTTCTTGGGACAAAACCGGGTAATTGTCTTAAGAGAAGATTCTACTTTCTCATTCTTATACAAGTAAGAATAAACATTGAGTGGTTAAAGAAACACAAGAAAATTTATACAAATCCATTGAGTAATTCCGTTTCTGAGATGCTAAACTGAAGGAAAGTGATACTTGAGATTCTTTGAAAGTCAAAGGAGGTCACTGTTACAGCATGTATGGCATTAATAAAAAAAAGCCTAATGGGGGCTGGAGAGATGGCTCAGTGGTTAAAAGCTCTTGCTGCTCCACCAGAAGATCTGAGCTCATTCCCCTGCATCCACATTTGGTGGCTTACACCTACCTGTAACTCTACACTGACAGAGTCTGATTCTGGCCTCCAAAGGTACATGCACTCTGTGTGTGTGTGTGTGTGTGTGTGTGTGTGTGTGTGTGTGTGTGTGTGTGTGTGCAGACAAATACAAATAATTTAAAATAGATCTTTTCAAAATCATTTTAACAGTCAAAATATTCAACAATAAGAAAAACGGTAACTAATACACTTACTTTTTAACTTTTCTGGATGTGTGTGCGTGTTCTTGTGTGTGGTGTATAGGCACATGTGAGGGTGTATGTGTATGTGAGGGTGTGTAGGCACACTTAAGGGTGCATGTACATGTAAGGGATGTGTGTGTATGTGTGTAGGCACATGTGACGGTGCATTGCGTGGTACATGTTTAATGTGTATGGAGGCACATGTGAGGGTGCATTACATGGTGCATGTTTTATGTGTGTGTAGGCACATGTGAGGGTACATGTGTATGTGTGGGGTGTATTGTGTAGGCACATAGAAGGGTGCATGTGTGTGTGTGCTTGAGTGTGGAGACCACAAGTAGCTGTTGCATGTCTTCCTTAACATTCTCCACTTTACTTATCAAGGCGGGGTCCCTCACTTAGCCCCCAAGGTAATCAATTCCACTGATCTAACTAGCCAGCTTTACAATGGTATCGCCCGTTACTTTTTTCTGATTGCTAGAATTGAAGGTGGGTAGCCATGCCTGCATGTAAACCATGAGAACAGGGACCTAAATGCCACTCCTCATGCCTGTACAAGAGTTATTTTGTTCCAAGAACCATCTCAGTTGCCCCTTACCACTGAGTTTATGCAGCAACTGAAGTAAACGTTTGAGATATATACACTACAGATAAATGCAAAATATTAGAGGGCGATAAACATTTGCAATGGCCATCTTCTGGTGGTCAGATTGGAGGGGTGAATATTTATTCCTGTATCACTGATGTTTCTCCTTTTAATAATGTGTGCTTACTCTTTTTTTTTTTATTAAAATTGCTCCTGATTTACAACACATACAGAAAAATCTCAGGCCACAGGCAAAAAACTCCATGAATTTTAATAATACTAATACATCTTAATGTTCCAGATCAAAATATACAGCAACTTTCTTTTGCCAATCTTGTTTTGAATATTAAGACGGGAAAAAAAAGTTTAGCCACTTTCATTCTATTGCCTTCCTATTGTCAATAAGGTGATTCCAAAATCCATGCTATATATTACTTCATCTCATAATGATATCACTATTTTGGTAATGAATTTGATTGCACATTGCCACAGATGTTCTCATACATGGCTGCCAATGAACATGTGAAGGCACCAATGGTGGTTCATATCCTGGAGTACATGTCTTATTCATAGGGCAGTAACTTTGTCAGTAGAAAAATTAAAAAAGAGCTTTAAAAACAACATTCAAAATAGTGATTGTCAACATTCAAGAAAATCTTACCAAGATAAAGGGTGATCTATGTAATTACATAGAAAAACAGAATAAAACGTTTAAAAAGTAAATACAGAAAAAAATAAATAAAAGCAACAGTTGCCTAAGGAAGCTCATGTCTATAATCTTCTTGAGAGTCTGAGGCAAGTGTGTGAGGAAAATATAGCCATACAGAGTGAGTAACAGATCAGCCTAGGCTACAGAATGAAGCTAACTCAAAGGAAACAAAATCAGGCAAGGGAAGGTAAGAAAGGAAGGGGGGAGAGAGGGATAGAGGGAGGGAGGGAGGGAGGGAGGAAGGAGGGAGGGAGGGAGGGAGGGAATGAAGGAGGGAGGGGGAAGGAAGGATAGAGGGAGGGAGGGAAGGAGGGATAGAGGGGGGAGGGAAGGAGGGAGAGATAGAGGGAGGGAGGGATAGAGGGAGGGAGGGAGGAATAGAGGGAGGGAGGGAGGGAGGGAGGGATAGAGGGAGGGAGGGAAGGAGAGATAGAGGGAGGGAGGGAAGGAGGGAGGGATAGAGGGAGGGAGGGAAGGAGGGAGGAAATAAAGGAGGGAGGGGGGAAGGAAGGATAGAGGGAGGGAGGGAGGGAAGGAGGGAAGAAGAGAAAGAAAACTAGTTGAAGCAAAGCTATCTAAAACAGAAATCAAGACAAATGCAGACACTTCTCCACTGCTTTCCCCCTTCCCTCTCACCAACAACATTTAGAGAAACTACTGACTCACTGTGCTCCCAGGCAATATCAATATTTTGAAAGCAGTTTGCTGACAGGTGTCAGGGGTACAGGAATATCTTGAGGTCTGTACTAAAGGATTTCTTGTTAACTCTCTTTTCTTATCCAGCATCTCTAGCATGACATTTGATAGCTTAGGGATTACTTTGTATTTACATGATTGTTTATAAGATCCTTTACCTCCACTTACCCCCAATTTTGTGCTCCCGACATGTCCTGCAAGAGGGTACACAAGGATATGAAAAGGTCACCAGGATATAGACACGGGTGATTCTTTGCATGTAAACTATAGCATGGATTTTCTGGTTTATAAACTTCAGTAGAGGCATTTGTTATGGGGTGCTCTAATAATTCCTCTCTGGATAGGTTGCTCATATTTCATACACAGTCAATATCAGCTATCATAATATTTATCATCATCTTTACAATCATCACTACCACCACCACCATTGTCATTATCACCATCACCACTACATCTTCAAATTCACCATCATCATCACCATGACCATCATCCTAATTGTCATTACTGCCACTACCTTCCTTACCACCATCATCTTCTTCATCATTTTCTCTTCTTCCATCTTGTCCTCTTTATCATTATTCTCTATGGTCATCATCATCATCATCATCATCATCATCATCATCATCATACTCATGAGAAATAACATCAACTTGACTTCAGTGAACCCAGTTTCTCTCTTCTAGAGAACAAAGTGAGTGAGGTCTCATACAAACAATCTTGGCATCTTTGACCTCAGAAATGATATCAATGATAATATAAATGTGGACTTGAGGAGTAGAGGGAAGACCAAAATCTCTGGAGAGTTTACAACCTTAAACTCTGTCGAGCAGACAGAGCTCTGGAGATCCTTGCCTCCCAATCACATGACTTTCCCATTCACCTTGAAGCACCAAAACACATCTGCTATCTGAATTTGGTGGTACACACCTGTAATTCTAGCATTTGGGAAGCTGATGCAGAAGGATTTCATTTGAGGCCATCTTGGACTACAAAGAGAGAGCCTGTCTTAAAAACAAAAATCAAACAAACAATAAAACCTCTCCTGCTTGAGCTTGACTATCCACATGAAGTCAGCCAGATTCCTTTACTTTATGTATTCCTTCCTTCTTCCCTTCCCTCCTCACCAGGAGCTTTGTCTCATCTTCAGGGTGTAAGCTGAGGGTTAGAAAATACCACAGGTTCCAGGTCCTGTAACAGCTGATATCCAGTGCACACATGACAACCAGAGCAGGCTTACAAACAGTCCCCATGTGTAGACGTACACACAGAAATCAGTATCATTTTCATACCCAACCTCTGTTGTCCAGCACATTGTCTCTATTTGGTTTGTTGTCATCCAGTGTTGTCTAAAGGAGTGATTGAGATGTGATGAAAGGCAGTAAACGGAGAAGGGAGGGAGGGGAGACGAGCATGGGAGGGGAGAAGAGCATGGGGTAGGAAAGATAAATGACCTCGAGCAGCTTCCCATATCATTTCACTTGCTCACTCCTCTATGAAATCTGTCACTCCCTTCCCCCTAGAAACCTGCCATTGGTTACACATCTGTCTCCCCTGGGAGGTCACTGGAGGCTTTATATCCCCTGTGCCTTCACAGTGCTATTCTGTAATAGCATCATCAATAAATTCTTGCTGAATGGAGGCTTTGTAACTTAGAAATATTACCAGGTGTCACCAGAGAAGAATACACCAGAAGGGGCTCTCGAAAGATGTAAGATGAAGGCTGTGGCTACTATTGTCTTGATTCTGGGGGGAAACTCAGGGAGGGAAAAAGAGCAGAGTTGAAGATAGAGTAAAACCAATGCAGCCAAGGGGAAGCTGGGGAGGAAATTGCCCAGAACAGACTCAACTTCTTGCACTCCATCATATATATATTACCCTTTACATTCATTCTTGCATTCTTCTTTCCATAAATGCTCCCCGGGAATTTGTTCTGTTTCAGCTCCATGTTATAAACTGTTATCAGAAGATTACACCAGTTCCAGGTTCTGGAGATGAAAGTAAGAGGTGAGAAAAAGTCAGAGGGATATCATGAGGTTGCATGACAGGGTGGTGCCCTTCTTTTCTGGTGAGAAGGCACAGGGCAATGTATGAGTGAAGATCTCTCAGAGGAACAGAGAAACAGACATGGCTAAATGACCACCAGCATGTCCTTTACCCGTGGGTCAAAGACCCAGCTGGACCTTCTGCATGCTATGTCTCTTAGTACCTTGCAAGACATTTCCATGGAGAAGGCAATGAAGGACACCAGGGGCAGTTGAGTGTACCAAAAAATAAAGTGAATAAAACATGAGAGGAATCCCCACTCTCAGGATCATGAGTATCAACTGGTTCCCGCTGTTTAGGGGAATAGTTAGTTATTAGTTTGTCCACAGCCGTTGCTAACTCCTTACTCTGAAAAATGCTGCTCATACAATGGTGAAGGGGAAAGACCTTCAATCTGTGTGCTTCATAGAGTTTATCTGAGAGGCCAGAGACATTCAGTACCTCTCTGTCTGTGTAAATGGAACAGGCAACAATGGAGGTTCCACTTGCTTCTTTAGAGAAAACAAGCCCTATAGAACAGGATTAGGTTTACATTAAAGCTGACCGAGAAGTGAACACTTCCCATCTGTGGTGCTTTGAATGAGAACGCCCCCCCCCCCCCCATAGGCTCGTGATTTAATGCTTGACCCCTAATAGATGGAATTGTTTGGGAAGGACTCGGGGGTGTGCCCTTGATGGAAGAAATATAACCCTGGTGGAGGTGGGCTTTAAGGTTTCATAAGCTCATATCATTCCAATTAGTGTTTTCCCCCTTCACACACACACACACACACACACACACACACACACACACACACACACACACACACTTTCACCCTTCTCTTCCTCTCTCACTCATCCTTGCTCACTTGCTCAGTCACTCCCTCATCTCTTGCTCTGCCTCATGGCTGTTAACTCAACAAGTAAACTCAGCCCCATGCCTACCTGCCTGCTTCCATGCTTTCTGCCATGATGGTCATGGACTCTGTTATTCCCAGAAACCATGAGTTCCGAATTAAATGCTTTCTAGTATAAATTGCTTGGTCATGGTGTCTTTTCACTGCAACAGAAAAGTGACAAAGACAGCATCTTCCACAACCATAGTCTCCTTTGTTGTTGATATCCATGGTGGCACATTTGTTCCAACGGAAGGATCTATAGCAATAGACCACTGTCACCTAAATCCATTGCTTATAACAAAGTCACCACTAGTGGTGTGCATTGTGTGGGTCTCAACAACAATGCATGTATCTACTAGCACTGTGCATATCTCCTAAGAATGTACAGGAATATTGTAGAGAGACCAACTCTCCAACAAAGACTTACACAGTAGCAGATAAATAAGAAAGTGTATTTGTTACTTGTTCTGTTACTATGAAAAAAATAACATAACAAAAGAAACTTGAAGAAGGACAGGTTGATTTTGGTTCAAGGGGTAGAGAAGTCAAGGCAAAGGCTCATGAGGCAGCTGGACACTTGGCATCCGATATTGGGAAGCAAAGTGGAAAGTCATGAACACAGAATCACAACTCATGTTTTCCTTTGTATTTATCTCAGGACCCTAGTTCATAAGGTGCAACCATCCACATTCAGGAAGGGTCTTCACAATTCAATTAGCCTAATAGGGTTAGGTTAATTGAGATGATTGCTCACAGATATGTCCAGAGATTTGTTTGCTCAGTCATTCTAGATATTGTCAGGTTCATAATCGATGATAATCATCACAGAGAGGAAAGAACATTTTTGGAAGAAGTAAGAGTGAATCTTGTGGTTGTAGAGAAGGAATGGATGAGTGTCTGCTTAAGAAAATCAGTGGACATGAAGTGGAGAGGGGCCAGACGGGAGAAGAGGCCAATGGGAAGATTGGAATCAAACCAAATAGGCCTTGGTAGGGCTCTTAAGGGTTTTCAGGACAGAACCCACTGGAGGGAATGAATCACGGTGAGTGAGGTCAAATAGGAACTTTCTTAGTAATTCTGATTCACACAAATGGAGCCTGCAGGGGCCTCCCCCTTCAGACCGCAGCCTGCCCCCTCTGCAGCCAATGGTTAGGTACCCCCGTTGGCCACCACAGCCAAGACATTACCACGTCTCCTAGTTCTTTCCAGTCTGATGTCATCTTTGCAAAGACTGGCATCAGTTGCAAGAAAACTGTTTCAGATAGCTATTAATATTTTAACATGCTTTTAAGAAAATTTGGCCTTTTGTCGAGTCGGTCTCCAAGCAGACATATATCACAGCCCATGATAGACATTACACTTAGCCCTGTTTGGTGGGGGAAGCTGCCTTGTTTGGATTCATTTTTTAACATCTATTATTAAAAAATCTTGCTGGTGTGTGTTTTGCTCCTGTGGTCCCTGAGTTACTTTGCTCTGTGTACCTCTCCATAAGGAGCAGTGTGGAACTGATTCTGTGACCATGACCTTTTGCGATGACCATTTTCTAAGCAAAAACAACATCAACCAAGTCATTCGAGATCCAGAGCGAGTGAGGCAACTCAGTAACAAGGAACGGATTGACTGAAATTGGTTTTGCACTTAGGAAAGGGGGTAAATGTTCTCTTTCCATTACCTTGGAGGGCCAAGCATGAAAGTCCACTTACATAATAGGAAAGTTCACTGAGGAAAGATAGGGACAGTTTTAGGGAAAGGCAATTCTAGCAGTGGGACAGAACGTGAGATGCTTCTAAGATTGAGAAGGTGGGGTTTTGTATGTTTGTGGAACAGGAAGGATTCTGGTGTGGCTAGAGGGTGATGTGGGAGGAAGAAGTGGTAAAGATAGCTGGGGATGGCTCACAAGACACTGATTGGGTGGCTAGAAAGTGATATTTTACTGAGAAAATGCATATGAAGATGTAGAAGCCAAAGGACAACCTTGGATATGGCTCCTCTGGAGTCAATCTGCCATTTTGTTCTTTGAGCCATGGTCTCTCACTGTCATGAATTCTACCAATTAGACTAGGCTGTTGGGCCAGTGAGCCCAGGCATCTGCCTGTCTCCATCTTCACAGTGCTGGGATCATAAGTGTGTACTTTGGCATAAGTTCTGGAGGTTGAACTCAAGTCCTCAAGCTTCCAAAGCAGCACCTGACCCACCAGGCTATCAACTCAGCCCTTAAGACCTACTCAGTCCCCTATGAAAAGGACAGGTAATATAGTGTCACGCCCATCAACTATTCCATTTTATGACAACCTCCAAGTAACTCTACCAAGACACCAAAATCTGAGAATAATGTGAACTTAATCAGATTCTTTGAACTGAGTTTCACACAAAAACAGCAACCCCATCTCAGATTCTCCAGCAAGCACCCCCAAGGGAGCTCAGTCAACCCTCTACTGAGTGGAACACCCACCCACCTGAGCCCTGCCTGAGTTCTTAACCACAAGATGAGATTTGCAATAAAAGCATGGCTATTTTAAGCCATAGTGATGGAGAGTGTGATGGGAAGTCACTGAAGGGGTAACAAAAATGTGTGGTGTGGTGACTTTACTGAAGATAGAAAACCATGGTCACTCCGGAATGAAATGTGGAGAGGAAGGGCAGAGGGAAGGGACAAGATAGGAGATTCACTTCATTATTTTATCATCCCAGCCAATGAATGGGGTGAAGGGAGGAAAGATATGGTACTCGCTTTGAAAGAACTATTTGCTGGGTTGAATGTGAGATGTTCAAGCATGGAGGCAAAATCCAGGAGATTTGCAGGAGAGGGAATCCAGCCTTTCAGTGCCTTTGACAGCACAATGGCCCTGCTATAGTTCTGCTGCTTACAGATGCTCAGCTATCCAGGGAGGAGAGATACACTGCTGCCTTTGAGCAAGATGAAGTATGAGCAAGACAAGATGGAAACAGGGCTTCTGTGTGACTAGAGATCACATAGCCAGAGGATCACACACACACACACACTCACACACACACACACACACACACACACACACACACAAAGAGAGAGAGAGAGAGAGAGAGAGAGAGAGAGAGAGAGAGAGAGAGAGAGAGAGAACCTCACACTTCCAAGTGCCCAAGGGCTCTTGTTAGTCTTGGACATTAGCTTTGCTTATCCATTGTAGCCCACAGTTACTGTTGGCAGACAATCTGTTCCATTCCAAAAAAGGGCTCAAAACCACAGGAGTTCTCAATGTTGGTTCCATCCCCACCATTTGGAAAGTCAGAACACCACTCTTTTTCCTTTGTGAAAACTTCCCAAATATGTTCTTGCCAGGTGAAGCCCTGGGGGAAAAAAACTTCTATAAGAGTCATCCTATGCCTCCTGGTGCTGACCCAGTAACAAGTCAGGGGCATGAGTCTCATCCTTCTTGCATCAGCATTTTATTTGGGTCTTTGGTTGAGTCACTGGGGTGCCATTTTCAGTGGTAGCAGTAAGGTAGGGTCAGGAGAGGTCGAGGGTGGTGGAAGCCACCGCTGAGGAGCTGGTGGCCTGGCATTTGCAGAATTTCACTTCCCTTTCTGGTTATTGCCTACTGGGGCTGCGGCTTGAGTCTCAACATTCTATTCTTGGAGAAAGGATTTGCAATTTGATGTGAGTCAGGTGAGCATCACTGTAGTCAGGCTTAGCACCATCACTGAGATAGGGAATGTGTGAGAGAAGGGTGATCCTTTCTGCTTAGGTTCTGGGCTTCTTCCTGACCAGCCATATTAATTAATTTTCTCTTATCTAACCAAAGCAACTTAAGCAACTTAAAAAATAAGGGATGGTTTCTTCTGGCTCATAGCTGATGATCACCATCATGGTGGGGAAGGCATGGCATCAGGGCTTTGAGGCAGCTGGTCACATGTCATCCATTGTCTGAAGCAGAGAATGATGAATGCCAATGTTCATCCCACGTTCCCCTCTTTACATACTGGAGATTCCCAGCCCATGGGATGCTGCCTACCCTTGAAGGCAGTCTTTCCTCCTCAATTAACCTAATCTTTCCCTCACAGGCACACCCAAAAGCTTCCTCTTAATGATTCTAGATCCTGTCAGGTTGACAATATTAGCCACCATGTCGTCATCTATCTCCCTAAACATGGAGGAGAAGCTGAGCTATAGTTTCTTCAAAATTCTACCTACTCAAACTCTGAAGCTGTAGATGATTGGGATTCCTGGGGTTTGACGATGTGAAGCAGAACACCCATTTATCTGTGCCCTGTCTGGTTCCCTTGCCTGAAAACTGAGTTTTGTGATAAAATCATGGTTGTTTGAAGCCGCAATGATGGATAAACAGAATAGAGGCAGAAGCCATGGGGAGCTTGAAGTAGAAAAAAAAAATTAAAAGAACCATTCACAAACATAGCCACAAGCTAGCAACCTAGGAGTTGGAGCATCTTCCTGTCTTCAAGGAGATCATAACTTGTTTTCTGGGTACAAGAATGTTTGTCTGAACATAGAAATCATAGTGGGGAAATGGGGATTCTGTGATAAATCTGACTGGAAAATCTAGGGGAAGAAAACTGAAATGTAAGCTCCACACTCGGCCCCTGGCACAGAAGTTCTTTTGAATGAGTTTATGGACACATCTTGCAGTTTAGCTGTGAAAGTTTAAACAATATTCTCAAGGTCTCTTTGCTTTTGCCTTGCGTGGGTAGAAGTGGATGAAGGGCAGATAACTCATCTGTCCAACAATTACCTCCCGAGAAGTTCTATGTAAACAGCACTGTTCCAGGGGCTGACCACACCAGAGCAAAAAATTACAAGAAACACGCTTGCCCACAGAGATGGCTTTTAGTCGGACAATAAACTGACAACTAAATCCCAGCCTGTATAGAAAAATCTGTCTTTCACATGAAGACATGGATGCAGGAGGGAAGAACAGAACAGGTGGAGAGGGCAAAGTAGGTCCAACTAAGAAGTTGACATCTGAGCAGACTAAAGGTGTAGAGCTATGGGCATCAGAGGGAATAGTGTATGCTGAGGCAGGATCTTATAAGGCATGCTTGACACATTGCTATGTCACACTGACTGCCATGAAGTTAGCAGAAGAAAAATAGGTAATGAGGCCAATGGCTGCCCAAGTCCACACTGGTGAAGAATGAAGGTTATTCAGGAAAGACTTTGGTGTTTACTCTGAAAGTGGGTATAATGTTTCTAGGGATATCTGAGGCACATAGTAGGCACTTCACAAATAATTCTGACCAAGTTAACCTTATACAGTTATGGTTCCCAAAACACTGCTCTTGGTGTGGGGCTTGGGGTTGGGGGTCTCTGTGACTTTGGACCAGGAGTTCTGAAACTGTCTTGGATCTGATCTTGATGTGGAGCATGAAGCACTGTCATCTCTTGCTCTTGATTAGTTTAACATCACCTCCTTGGATGATGGTTCCAGGGCCTGGAGTATGCAGATGTGACCCATGCAGGAGCTTCAGAGAGATGTAAGAGCTTGTTCCAAATAGGAGGAAAAGCATTCCAGCCAATTCCCAGCCTGGAAGATTCTCAGGCTCCAGAGCCAAAGAAAGACTCTATCCCCCCTCCCCCCTCCTGGGGTGACACCAGGAGGCACTGGCAAGCTGGGAAGCCTCCAGGTTCTGTGCAGGCCTGTGGAGACTCACTCAGCTGCTCTTCTCTGCATTTGCCTCTCTTGGACAGTGTGTGATGGATGGCACAGAAACCATGGATGTGTTTGTCCCTGCACCTAGCCTCTGCCAAGCCCTGGAATACAGAATCATAGTGGGGAGGACCCTGGTTTTAGAAAGACCTCATAATGGCAGAGCAAAGGGAGTACCAAGTGTGACTTATGAAGAGTCTTCATGCGTGAGGGGCTATAGTTTACCAGGGCTGTGCTGGCTAGGATGAAAGCCAGCAGAAGTGTGTGGCTATTTATGTGCATGTGTGAATGAACTAACATTAAATAGTCATACTGTGCAAGGGCCAAGGACTTAGCAGTCACCTGTGGCTTTATCTCGGAGGTTCCCTTTCTAGTGGATATTTTGCTGAATTGCTTTATCTCTCTTTGTGTGTGTGTGTCCCTAAATCTTCTAGGCATACCAGAAGCCGTTGAAGAAGATGAAACAGGGGGTTGAGACTTGGAAGTCATGGTCAGGAAGTTCTTTTCTGAGGCACCCGAAGTACCTCCAGCACTTGGGTTTGGAGAAGTCACCAACTCCCACATACCACAGGGAAAAGAGAAAGTCATTGTGGGAGTAGGAGACAGGTGACGGCCCTTCCCTGTCAGGGACATGCACTCATAGCAAGCTACACTTTTTAACACATCAAAAAGAGCTTAGACACTCAGAAGGACTGGTTCTCCAGTGAGTCCTGTGCACCCAAGCAGAAGACCCATGGGTGGATTGTACAATAACATTGCAAGGCACGTCCTCACTCAGGGATCACGGGAGGCAGGCAAGCTGAAGCATATCACAATTACAACACAAGTAATGCTCCACAATAGGGAAAAGACCCTCAGACATCACACAAATGTTTCTGTCCTCTCAAATGGGCAGGCAAGGCATGCTGTTACTCTCTCCAAGGAGGATGTCAGAGCAACCCCACTTCATGCAAGAGAAGACCAGACAAGCAGCTCCAACTCCAGGTAGCAAGGCTAGAAGGTAGCCCACCAAGCAGGGAACTGGGAGAGCATCGTGATTTTCTTTCTGTGCCACTGAATGAGAACTTCCTCCAGTTTCCACCTCATCCATGTAAAACAGTCTGTGAGGCCATCCTGGCAAGAAGAAAATTGAAATAATTGGAATGCCTCAGGATTCTCCTATTTTTAAATGTTAGTGATAAGATCTGGACTGATACTCTTGGCTCATTTTGAGCAGATATTCTGTCCTTTTGAGCAAATTTTCAATCATTTTTCTCTTCTTCCTTCCCTTCTCCTTCTTTTTTCTTCTTCTTCCTCCCACTTTTCTTCCCTTCCTGTCTCTTTCTCTCTCCCCTTCTTCTCCCCCTTCTTTTTTCTGTTTTGTGCCATGTCAAATTTACACAAACCAATAGTACCCCCTCCAGTACACTTCTCATATGGGCTTATGACAATTATTAGTATTAAAATATCTGCTCTGTTGGAGGAGAGGAGATAATGGAGCTCCTGTATGCCAGGCAGGGAGTGAAGTTACGTTTCACATCCTTTTGAATCCCAGTAGAAATCTCATGAGACAGGTATTGCCATGCCTTCTACCCAGGTAAGATATTGAGGTGCAGTGAGGGACAGCCTTTTCCCAAGTGACAGAACCTGGTAGTAGTTTATCTGGGATTCCTGTAGCAGAGTAGCTGACCCTGGGACCAAAGTTCTTTCTATTGGGCCAAGCACCTTTTACTTTTAGCATAATTTCATTGTAAAATTTCTCCCGCATGTTCCTACCTCTCACACTCACAGCTTCCTTCCTACTTTGAACTTAGAGCCTGGGCATCTACAGAGGGCTGAGAACAAAGTCCCCCAAACCCTTTTGTAGGTAAAATCTTTATTTTAATATTCTCCTAAGTTTGGATATACGTAAATTGGAAGCTTTTGTCTGGGAGATGGAGGTGATCAAGCTTGGGGGTGACTTATGCTGCACTAAACTGAATCAAAGAAGTCACAGCTACAATTAGAAAGTTCCAGAATGTTTCCCAGCGAAATCACTGCAGTTGGGACACATTTCCTCTTCAGAAAAGAGGCAGCAGAGGGCTGATGAGGTGATTCAGTGGACAGACGAGATTCCTGTGCAAGCCTGACAACCTAAATTTGATTTTAAAAAGCCACATAAAGGTATAAGGAGAGAACCACAAAACTGTACTCTGACTTGCACGTGTGCATGTATGTTCCCATGCAACACATCATGTTTACATATATAATAATAATATTTTTTAAGGAACAGAAGTATAACATCTAGCTATTTTGACAAGCACCAAGGCCTCTATCATTTTTGAGAGTTAGTGCAAATGAGGCTATGGGATTAGAGGGGAAAGGCACCCACCCCCAAGCCTGATGACCAGAGGCTAATCCCCATGATCCACAGGGTAGAAAAAAGACAACCCTCACAAGTCACCCTATGGAAGTCACAGGGTTAGTACACATACATACATACATACATACATACATACATACATACATACATACATACATAAACAATCAAACAAATGGGGAAAATACAAGGCCTTATTATAAAAAAAAAGAAAACCATACGATTGGCTACTCAAATTAATAATGAAAGCTAAAACTTTTTATGTTAGCCAAAATTTTCTTTCTCTAATCTTTGTAGCATTTAAAAAATTCCTGACCTTCTAAATATGGAAAATGTAATATTTTGTTAGTGTGAGTTTGAGTGTTTTCTTTCATATTTTTAAACGTAGTCGGAAGTTTCTGTGTCTTACTTGGCCAGTCCCAAAATCCCTTAGTCCCAAATAATCACACAAAGGCTTATATCAATTACAAGCTGCTTGGCCTATGGCTCAGGCTTATTACTGGCTACCTCTTTTACTTTAAGTTAGCCCATATTTCTATTTATGTTTAGCCATGTGACTGGGCACCTTTTTGCTCAGTACAGCATTCTCCTCCTGCTTCCTCTGTGTCTGGCTGTCATCCTGCTCTGTTCTTCTGCTTCCCAGAATTCTCCTATTCTGCTTGCCCCACCTCTACTTACTATCTAGCTAGTTGACCAATCAGCATTTCATTAAACATATAGGAATGACAGGTATTTACAGCATACAAAAGCATAGTCCTCCAGTAATTAAGTATTTTAAATACAAATAAAATGCATTTACCTCACAGGAGAAATCACTAAATTACACACTCATACTCAGAGGCCAGCATGCATACATATTTCATTCTTGCCACAACACTAAGAAGGCCATCCAAATTAGCATCATTGCTCTGTTCCTCCTCTGCTGTGTTCAGAGTATGTCCTGTTTTGACTAGAATTCCATAAGCACAGGGCTGTCTGCACCTTTGCTTCTGCAGCCATAATGGATACAACAGCTTACTTCATGCTTGCTAAATTCCTGAGTGTTGAAGGCCCACTACAAAGCTACTCCTTACTACAGAATCCAGGGTGATGGAGAATGTCCGTCTGGATGGTGCCATCTACTATAGGAGAGAGAAAGCAATGGAAAACTATTTTGACTCTTAAAGCTTCTAGCAAAAAGACATGTTCAAATTTTATTGGTGATGGAACATTTCATATTTACAACACATCACTCAGCAGGAAGAAAATACATAAGATCAAGGCATGTGTAAGGGACAAGAAAACGTAATATAGGGAAAAATTTTAGATTTGCGTGTTATTCTTCATAGGAAATCACCAGTAAAGAAACAGAAAGAGCGCAGTTATAAGATCTACCCAAGTGAGACTAGATGTCTTGAGATGTGAGTACAGATGATAAAGTCTGTCTTTACGGGTGCTAACCTTTTCTACAATCCTAAACTCTTCCTACCCTACCCTTCCCAATCCTCTTTGGTATTCCAAGATTCTTCCCTGTGAGTTTTGGGGTTTTGTTGTTATTTGTTTGGATTTGGATGGTTCCTTAACAGCCAGATATGACTTACCTATATCTTGAGTTTAGAAACTTCCAATACAACTCCTTCCCATGCTCAGGATAAGCTTGACATCTCTCAATAGCAAATCTGCTAAGCCAGGGGTATTCTGAGCAACAGTCAGACAAAAAGCAGTTTTCTGAAGGAAAGTAGTGTGATATAACCAACCTTAAGTGGTTTTGTAGAGGCATGAGGATGCAGAAGTCGTCTGAGGATGTAGTATCTGTGTGTGTACGTGTACAGCGGTTATAATGCTGATGGAATAGGTCAGGCTGCTGGTGGAATAGCCATTAGGTCAAAAGCAGGTCAGAGCAGCTCATTCTAATGAGTTCTTAACCCCAGGCCAAGTGCCATTTGAAGAAATTGTCATTGGATAGAGCGGTATATGTAAAATACTGCACCCTGTCAAAGATTCCAGAGTTATGTAAACATTCTTCTAGTATTATCTGGATAACTTACTCTGAGGATCACAGAATTATCTTTTTTTTTTTCTCTTTCAGCCACCCTTCAAAGTTGGTATGTAGAAAGGATAGCCTTAAATGCCTAATCATCCTGCCTCTATTTCCTGAGGACTGACATTACAGACAGCATCTCCATACATGGTCTACATAGTACAGGAGATCAAACCCAAACTGTGTGTGTACTAGGCAAGTGGTCTACCAACTGAGCTACACATGGTTCCTACAGAATCACTTCGAAGCTAGTGAATTAAAACCATCTGGGCCCCAGCCAGTACAGTCTAGATCAGCCAGCTTCAAATCAGCGCCAAGCTGAAGTTAGGTGTGCTGTTAGTTCCTGTCAACTCCACACAAACTAGTCATTTGGGAAGGGGAACCTTAGCTGGGAACTGCCTCCATCAGATTTGTCTGTGGGTGTGTCTGTGGTGGCATTTTATTGAGCAATGGCTATGGGTAGTGCCACCCCAGGGCAGATGGTCCTGGGGTGTATAAGAAAGCAATGGTGAGCAAGCTAGCAAGCACTGTTTCTCCACGGCTTCTGTTTCAGTTCTTGCCTTCAGGTTCTGAGCTCCCCTTGAGATGAATTATAAGGTATGGGCTGAAATAAGCTTTTTTTCTGCATTAGTTTCTTTTGGATCAGTGTTTTATCACAGAAGCAGAAAGCAAAGTGGAGGAGCAGGTCACCCACACTCTCTAAACCAAACAAACTCCCCGGAGACTTCAGAGGATGCAGAAAGACTAAAAGAGAAACAAGACCCCCTGGTCTCAGTACATAATGAAGACATCGCCCCCACTGTCAATCACTCCTTTAACAGTATTTCCACAGTTCTAGCTACATCTTGGGCTCTGTGTCAGCTCCAGACGAGGAGAACATTAATCCTGATATCCCTGTATTCAAGGACTCCTCTTCCTAGTAGTTAATCAAGTAATTCCAGCAATTAATCAAGCCATTCATCATGTAAACACACAGAGCAATGTGAAATTGCAGCTGCTAAATATGCTACAAAGACAAATCCTGGGGTGTTCTAAGAGGGCAATGCAGGGCCTCCTCAGACAAGAGGATAGGGCATAATGGGGAAAGACCAAGGCACACTCACCAGGGGCAAGGACCACTTAGATTGGGATCTTCATTAGGTTAAAATAACTCACTGGGTGGCCATGAGGCAGGGGCAGTCACAGCACCTCTGGGTCTCAAATAAACAATCTACAGCCCACTCAATGCAGGCAGGTGAACAAAACTGAAGCTTAACCAGTCAGAGACCATTAACCTTCTGCTCTCAGCCTCTAACTAGACATGTGTTTTTAACAATGAGAAACCATCAACGAATCTCTAACGAGGACGTTTCCAGCTTAGGCAATCAATTATTTCCTTTGTCTTGTCTTCCATGAGGACCTTATAAAGGTTTCCCCACAACACTCCATCAGTGGTATATAGTCGCATGTGCATGTGCGTGCATGCATATGTGTGTGTGTGTGTGTGTGTGTGTGTGTGTGTGTGTGTGTGTGTGTGTGTGTGGTCTGCTGATGAAGTAGCTAAATGCTCAAGTAAACTCATTAAAATTTTAATGTGCTCAACTTTACCATTTAGCAAGTGTGTATATAAGAGAGTTTAAACAGATTCCTCTTTCATTGTACATATGCAGTGGCTCAATCTCCTCAAGAGGCACCAGACAGATCCCACAGGTGGAGGCCTTCTGCTTAAGGATTCTCTTTGTGGATAATTACATCAGGACTTGGATCCAAAGCCATATGAACACTCCCAGAGTAAAAGATACACATAGATGTTAGGAAATGATAGGAGGAGGCTGCTCATGCCACCTGCCAACTTTTCTAAATGACACAGTGTTGGAAAACAATGTCCCCCTTTGGGACCCTTCCTAACATGTTTGATCCGTATCTATGACTTCATGTCCTCAATAAATTCAACAACAGACTCTTTCTTTTCCCATGAAGCTCCTTCTTCCTTCCCTTGGTCCCAATTCCAGCCAATGGCATTGTCTGCCACCCACCCAGCCCAGCTGGAACATTCAGATGTCTCTCTGACCAGTTACCAGGAGGTAGTGACCAGAAGAAGTACATTGAGGAGTGCTGCCATTCAAGAGCCGAAACTTTCCTGCTTATCAGGCTTCTTGTATGCTTGCTGGTCTGTCCTCAAGGCAAGGCTTCCTTAACAGTCTTCTATACAGCTGAAATCATTCGGTGAAGTTCACATTAGCGACTCCAGTCCTCAAAACCTGCCAATGGCTAACTCCATAAGTAGCAGTCCTCTATGACACATGATCTCCTTTTGCCTAACTTCTCATCATCATCTGTCAGATTTCCAAGCCGTGTCCTGACCTCCACTGAACCTCCGACATCCCTCCATAGGTCACGTGCTTTTATGTTCTCAGTATTAGCTCCTTTTCATGCCTTGTTCAGATGCCCATCCATCTAGTGATCTCTTACAACATGTTTCAAATTCCCTGTTGAGAAGTCTGTGTCTGGTCTCTAGGCAGAATTCATTATCCCTTCCCTTCTGTCTCTGTGTATTTTATAATCTCCATTTTGGCTCCAATCTATATAGTATAATAATTTTAATGTATTTCCTCCACTGTGATAACAGATCTTGAAGAGGATGCTCTGCTCAGGACAAACACACACACACACACACACACACACACACACACACACACACACACACACACACATACATATCTATGCATGCACACACATACACACATAGATGCATACACACAAACACACATATACATGTGCCTATATTGTAAGTTAAAAACTTTATACATGACCTTCAAGTTTGTATCGTTCGGCTAGTCTTTAGTTTGTCTCTATTCTCAACAATGTTCCTCCCAATGTTAGGATGGTGTGGAAGGAAGTGTGGAAGCAGTTTCTAAAGATGCTGTAAGTTTGAAGATAGAATATTAAGTTTCCATGCAAGGTTGACCAGATCAACAGCTGGACACTTAATCACAAAATAAAAACAGGAACCATGAACACTGATTTTGCACTTTGCTTTAACCTAAAACAAGTGTGTGTGTTCTCCCCACTCTCTTGGGTTAAACAAGGCACCCTAACTGCATGCTTCCATAAATCATGCCCACAGTGTCAAGTGTGCATTTTACAGTTCCACTTCCTCTTTGGATATCCCTGAAGCATGCAGCCTAGCACGTGCATGCTCTTAGGTTGTTAAAACTTTCTGAACAGGTATCCTCTTGAGAAGACTATTTTAAAAAATTATTTATTACATATGTGTGCATGCATGTGTATGTACACATGCATGCCATGGTGCATATGTAGAAGTCAGAAGACAATTTACACTAGTCAATTTTCCCTACCATGTAAGTCCCCAGGGTCAAATTCAGGTTATTAGGTTTGGTAGAAAGCACCTTAATTCATGGTGCCACCTTGCTACCTCAAGCAGACTATTTTTAATGGACACTAATAAATATCTACCTTGTGTATTGATGGCCAGTCATGATTGTCATCTTGACACAACTGGTAGTTAAAGATTTGCTGCTATTGTATTGGCCTGTTTACATGTGTGGGGGTATTTTCCTGATTGACAGTTAATACAGGAGGGACAAGCCCACTGAGGGCAGTACTGTCCCTGGACAGTTGGGCTTGGGCTATATAAGAAACCAAGCTGAGCAAGCCAGAACGGGGATGGAGGGAGGGAGAGAGGGAGAGAGGGAGGAAGGGAGGGAAGGACGGCAGTATTCCTCCATTGGTTCCTGCTTTGACCTCTTTCTCTGACATCCCTCCAGGACGGACTGTAACCTTTAAATCAAATAGGCCCTTCCCTACCCCAGGTTACTTTTGGCTATGGAGTTTATCAAAACAAAGTAACCAAAGCATGTGCTAGGAACTTTCTGTGTATCACTGAGTCACTGGCTTGGCACAGAGGATCTCAGGATCACTCTCCCAGTACCACTACTGATGCAAACCTTTGCAGCAAGCATGGATTTCCTCTCAGGGAGGTAACGTGTTGGTGGCAGGGTATATGTGTGGAATGGATTGAGGCAATGTTGTTAGCATCGCTGAGAAGACAACTGTCTCAGAACTATTCCATCTGAACCAGACAACCAAGCAATACCACAAGCCTCACCACATGTTCAGGGCAGCTGCTTGAATACTTAGAAAGCATAACTCACCCAACTCTCGTGAGCTTATAGTGAGATAAGAACTGTGCAGGCCATTGCTCCTCAAGATTCTATTTTCACATATGTGTATGTGCACATTCGTGTAGGTACCTGCACAGAGGATGGAGTCAGAGCCCTTGCATCTAGATGTACAGGCAGCTGTGAGCCACCCAAAGCGGGTGCTAGGAACTGAATTTGGGTCCTTGTAATAGGATGTGTAATAGGATTGTGGTTTAGACTTGTAGACTCGTAATTTTACAGAAACATAGATCTTTAAATTAATTTTGTGTTGATTGATGCAGGGCCTAGGCATAAAACTTGTTAACTTTTTATTTTTAAATTGATTTATGATTTCTATTTTGTTTAGTTATGTGGCTTGGTGTTTTTTTAAGAGTAGTGTTTAATCATTTTTTGTGTTTGTTGCTGTTTTGGCATCTTTTTGGGTTTTTGTTTTGTTTTGTTTTTAGAGGTTTTTTTTAGTCTGGTAGCCCCACCCACACTTTTTGTCTGCCTTCTGGCCAATCAGCCTTTTTTATTAAAACAGTAGGAGGGACAAATATTAACAACATACCAGAGCATATTCCCATAGCAGAGCACCAAGTTCTCTTAAGTGCTGAGCCACCTCTCCAGTCCTAATGTCTTTGTTTTTAAGATCAGTGTGGTAGTTTGAAAAAAAAAAAAATGACCCCCCAAAGGAGTGGTACTATTAGGAGGAGTGGCCTTATTGGAGAAAGTGTGTCACTGGGGGGTGGGCTTCTGAGGCCTCTTTTGCTCAAGCTACCTTCAGTGTGACACACTGAGATCACTTCCTGTTGCCTGCAAGGTGTAGGTCTCTCAGCTACTTCTCCAGCACCATGTCTGCCTGCACTCCACCATGTCCCACCATGGTGGTGATAATGGACTAATTCTCTGAAATACAAGTGAGCCATCCCAATTAAATGTTTCTCTTCTAAGAGCTGCTGTGGTCACGGCGTCTTCACAGCAACAGAAACCCTAAGAATGATGAAATGGGCACAGCTAACACAGCTCCTCAGTGGAGCCAGGCAGATAAAGGCAGGGCGTTCCATTACTCCTACTCAGAAGCGATGGCATACAGGGTTAGAAATTTCCAGCTTGAAGAATTTTGGAAATGATTAAACCAAATGGCAGTGAGTTTGGTCAGATGCCACCAAGCCATTCCTGCCTCCCTCTTTCTTGCCACCCACGTCTGCAGGAGTTTGTTTATGCATTTAGCTTTGGGGTTTTTTTTTGTTGTTTTCTTGATCCCTGCGCAGTCTCCCTAAAATTGAAACCGAAATGATGCCAGTTTGTGAGGCACTAAACATCCGCTTTACCTTGGACGCCAAAAGACCACCAAACCTGTACATAAAACAACCCAGAAAAAATCCATTTTCTGCGCAGACACAATTTCTCTTGAAAGGTGACACAGTCCTTTAAAAATAGCTATGGGCTCCATTGTGCAAAGATACTGACAGCAACTGGCAGCTTTTAGGAAGGTATAACGTTCCCAGGCAGTCAGCCTGCACGGTTCTCCAAGATACTGATCAGTAATTCGATCCCTGGTAGAGTGCTAAATGTTGGAGGTTAAGCTGCCCTGTTCTTATTACTAATCAAACTGCAGCATCGTGCCTCAATCTCCTCAGACCCTGCAAGGAAGGGGCAAATTATTGAGAGACACCAACCCTGACTCCAGCCTTTACAAGTCTTGCTTGTTGTTGGCATCCTTCTTGACTCCATCTAGATGAGGAACTCTGAGGGCTCCCCGGGGATAAATGGAGATCAGGGTTAAATGACAACCCAGCCAGCCCCCTTCTTCTGCTCTTGTAATGCAGAGATTACAAAAGAGGATGTGGGGCAATGAAGCAAACTCCTGGAAAGTTCCTTCTAGGGTGTGTGTGTGTGTGTGTGTGTGTGTGTGTGTGTGTGTGTGTGTGTGTGTGTGTGTGTGTGTGTATGTGTGTGTGTGTGTGCGTGTGTGTGTGTGTGTGTGTGTGTGCGTGTGTGTGTGCGCGTGTGTGCGTGCATGCATATGTGTGTGTGTGTGTGCATGTGTGTGTGTGTGTGTGTGTGTGTGAATGTTTGGTGTGGGCATATGGTTATAAGAGGGCGGGTATGCTTGTGTGTGCTCATGTGCAATTGAAGGCCTGAATAAAACTTCAGGGACTATTCGTTGGTGCTATCAGCGTTACTTTGTTTTGAGACAGGGTCTCTCACTGGCTTCAAATTTGCCAAGAAAGCTGGGTTGGTGGGCCAATGAGCCTCAGACATCCTCTTGTCTCCACCTCCCCAGCGCTTGAACTACAAATGCATGCCCTCATGCCCATTGGCTTTTGTTTTCTTTTAAATTAATTTTTGAATGTTTCATACAACATGTTTTACATTTACCCCTTTGCCCAACCCTATCTAGGACCAATAACTCCCCAATTCCCTATTTACCCAACTTGATGTCATTTTTGTTAACCAGTTAAAAACAAATTTGTGCTCCCAAAATATTATAGGATGTGTGGTCCTCTCACAGAGTGTGCCCAATGTACCAGGGACTACACTCTAGAAAAACTGTCTCTCCCTCTCCAAGCAGCAAACAATTGCCACTAGTGCCATGTTTGGGGTAAGATTGTGTGCCCAACTCCCTCCTTTACAAGGAGACTAAGGCTGACTTGAGTTCACCCAGATGTCGTGTCGTTCCTGTGCACAGCTGCCCTGCTGTGTCCAGAACAGACTCTGGTCTTTAAGGTTTCGACAAGCACCTTACTGAGTTTTCTCTCCAGACACTCACTCAAGGCTGAAGGACCTTCTCTAGGGCCTGCCACTCCTCTGCACCCCTGAGTCCTTTACAAAATTGGTTATTGAACGGGCGATGCTTTCACCAGCAGGAAGAGACCCTCCTGTGATTCACTTCCAGATCATTGCATCTCTAAGAAAAGAACTTGAAAGAAAGTAGGTCTGGCTGGCACATCAGCATTTGGGTAGAATTGTGTTCTCACTAAGAAGCATCATCAAAATTAAAAATAATCACAGGTGTAGAGCACAGAGCTGGGTGATGTCAAAGATTGCCTTTCCTATGCTTACCATTTAAAAGGCCAGCTGATGATGTGACAGGGACCCCCAGCTGTAAGGATATGGTTTAATGCTGGCCATTGTCATCCTGCATTCAACCCAAGTTGTCTGGAATCTCGGTCTCTCTCAGAAGAACTAGTCTTACTTCTAGGTTTAATTAAAAAGTCCCTCTGGCCTTTCCTCTTCAGGCAGCTGTGCTGCAATAGGCTGATGGAATTCTTACCATGTAATGCAAGGCTGTAATGCCAGTGCAATGGATGTCCACAAGTGGCATCTGAGCCCCATGGTATGCTGGACAGAGGTGCTGGTTGTCTAATTGTTCTGTCCTTTGACCATGTATGTCACAGCAGCAGGTGAGTCATTGAGGTGCTGGTCTCCCTGAGACAAGCAGAACCTGAGCAAGAGGTAACATTCTTTCCTTTCCACACAGATCCTGGGCATGAGAGAGAAGTTTCTTCTTCACCTGTCCCATACTTGATGATAAGTGAAGGGCTCCAGAGCCGGAACTGATACTGCGGCTTTGTACCCAGATGTTGTGATGGCACTTAGGAGGGTGGCTACAGTTCAGATATATTCTCTACAACCACAATACACTGAGCTCTGAGGCAAGAGAAGGGGGAGGCAGGGATGGGTTCCAGGCAGGAGGAACACCGCACGCAAAGGCCTTGTGGATTAAGGACAAAGGGTAGGCTGAGGAGACTATAAATTGCTCAGTGAGAAAGGGCAGAGGGCGTAAAGAAGGCTGCCTAAATAGACACTCATCTTGCTATTTGACGTCAGGGCTGTGGAACTCCAGAAGCTTCTGACGCCAGATGGTTAAGGTGTTGGTAACTAGTAAAGACCTATTCTAAAAATTACTCTGGTTATGAGGAGATTGGGTTACAAGGCATCAAGAGTGGAATCAGAGTGAGCAATTAGAAGTCTTCTGCAATGATCCAGGCGAGAGGTGGTGCTAACTTAGATGAGGGTGGTGACAACGGAATTAGGAAAACCCTGAGAAATATTAGGAGGTTGAAAACTCAGGACTGGCAATGATTTAATGCACTGAACTGGAGGGTTGTTAATAAGGTTTGTAAAGCCCCCCCACCCCAGCCCCAGGATCAGGTAATGCAGTGTGGCACTGGATCTGTACCCACTAAAAACTCAAGAATTGAAATTAAAATCAGAAAAAATTTTGCAGATCTAGAAATTATATTTTGTTGTGTGTATGAATGTTTTGTCTCGTGTGTGTGTGTGTGTGTGTGTGTGTGTGTGTGTGTGTGTGTGTGTGCATGCACGCACGCATGCACATGAGAGCTTATATCTGTATACCACATGAATGCACGGTACTCATGGAAGCCAGCCGAGTTATTGACAGTTTTGCGGCATCACGCAGGTGCTGAGAACTGTATTCTTATCCTCTGCTGAGCATCCAGTCCCCTTACGTGCTGAGCCATCTCTCATTGCAGAAGTTAAGCCACCTCCAATGTCTAGCACTGGATCTGTCTGGAGGAAGGGAGGGGTTTCTCAGTGAATAGCCCAAAAAGGGAGGAATATAGGAGGCAAGTTCAGAGAAGGGTCCTCAGAGCCAGGAAATGAGCAAGGAGATGAGGGCCAGGGTGCAGAAATAGGGGGCGCAGAATTAAGGATGAAGAGATGGGAGGCAGGCAGGACAGCTGGAGTATCTTTGATGTTAGCCATCAAGGACTCCATGCACTAAGTGTAAGACTTAGTGAGCAATCTAGAGTTCAGAAGGCAGTTGCTGCTGCTACATTGGCTGCAGTGAAGCCAGACTTCCACATAGGCTGGGGCAGATGCCTACAAAGATAGTTCTATGCCTGAAAATTTCTTACTCCGTAGTTTAAAATCAAGAGCTTTAGAGAGATACGTTGTAAGGATGATAGGGTTGTATGTTTATGTATGCATGTGAGTGCCCATGTGTGCACATGAATTTGATGTATATAAATAAGTGCATCTGTATATGTGTGTGCACAGGTCTGTACGGGATGAATGTGGGGGTGCACATGTATGAGTGCATACATGATCAGTTATATGAATGTGTGTACAAAGATGTGACTCTAAAGAAAAGAGAAAAGAGAGAGAGGCATAGAATCCTAGAAATGCTAGCTATAGAAATAAAGAAACTCTTTCTGGTTCTGTATTTCTATTTGTAAATTGTGTGAGTTTCATTCAAAGGAAACTTCATCTTCCTTAGGGAATGGTAACAGTGTTACAAGAAGCTCAGGGCTTGTAGTGGTTTGAATAGAAATGGTCTCAATAGACCCATGTGTTTGAATGTTTGGGCCATAGAAAGTGGCTCTATTAGAAAGTGTGGCCTTGGAATAGGTGTAGCTTTGTCAGAGGAAGAATGTCACTGGGAAGTGGGCTTTAAGGTCTCAGAAGCTCAAACTCAGGCTCAGTGGCTCCCAGTCACTTCCTGCTGCCTGCAGATCCAGGTTTAGAGCTCCAGCGCCTTCTCTAGCACCATGTCTCTCCTGTGCTTTTCATCTTGCTGTGATGATGATGGGCTAGAGTCTTGAACTGTAAAACAGCCCCAATTAAATGCTTTCCATTATACAAGTCATCATGGTGTCTCTTCACAGCAACAGAAACCTTATGACAGGGCCTAAGAGCCACCATGGCAGCCAACTCCCTTGCTATATGCAGCCATGTTGCTAGTGAGACTGGGGTGATAGGCAGAGTTCTAGCTGTTCCTCCAGCATGGACTTCACAGGTGGCATCGTTATCTCTCCATCCACTTCTTCTTGGGCATTAGAAGTGATTTCAATTTAGATTAAGACAGTCCCACATGAATGCTCTCTGCTTTCCCCATTAAGTCGCAAAGAAGCAGGGGGCCAGCACAGATTCCAGGAGAGAGGAGGTGAAGCTGCAGGATTTGGGGTAGTATAGATCTGGGAAGCAAATGCATGTCCTCTAATGCCTGGTCCCAGTCTCTGCCCCTCACAGATTACTCCCTCATTTTCAGAATTCTAGGCCAAGCCAGGACCCTGGATCCACATCTCTCAAACTGTGAAGGGTCCTCCTGGGGCTACATGAGGTTCTATTGGTTAAGACTTGGTTATAAGTTGGTGTCTTCTGGTGAGACAAGGAACTAGACGAGCAAAGAGAAACAGCTGATGAACACACACCCTCTTGGTGTCCTTTTCCTCCCGCTCTATCTCTGGGAGAACCAGACCCCATCCCAAGCTATTCCCTCACTGGAGACCATGCCTGTTTTGTGCTGTGAGCTCAATTCCCACCCTGGCTTCCACCACTCGCAATTAAAGATCCAGTTCTATTTTAGGAAAATGGAATGCATTTTCCAAGAGGGAACATTGTGAAATATCGGGGAGTCGAGTCCATACTCAGCCAAGGCATGTGGGAGTTTGAGGAAGGGCCCCTCCAGAAAACAGGCTTTGGATTAACTGTCCCAGCGTCAGCAATGACTGAAATGGTGGAGGCGAAATCGTAATCTTATCAAGAAAAATAAAATCTTTTCTTTTCCTGCCAACTTTGGTTTTAAGATGTTAGGAAATAACTTCCGACTGTTTCCCAAACAGCTCTGTTCTTCCCCATCAGCAGTCCGATCCTGTCTTCTACATCTTCCGCTCTCAGCCAAAGTCTCCCTACATGTTGGGTGTCAAATTTGCTTGGTGTGTCCTGCTTTGTGTGCATGCATGTGCACATTTATTAGAAACATAAAATTCCTCTTTTGAGACATTATTTTTTTCCAATGGCTCTGAGCACAGGCATACGTAGAAGACTTGCCAGTATGGAAAAGTGCTAGCTAATTAACGTGCAGCTAAGAGCTGGGCCTGGGAGACCATTCCTGTAATCTCTACATCAGAGATACTGAAACAAGAGAATCATGGCAAGTCTGAGGCCAGGCTAAGGTACCTAGGGGGCTGAGGTGAACCTGTACAGAGGGAGACTCTACCTCAAACCACAAAACCTGAAGATCACCCAAGGAGCTCTTACTCTGGAGAATACTGTTTCCATGGACACATGGAAGGCTCGCACTCATTTTCCTTCTCCACTGCTGATCCATTTAGCTCCTAAAGGGATGTAGGCTGTCACAACACTGCCACTTTGTTCCACCTCCCAGACCTGACTTCTGCTCCTAGCTGTCCATATGTAGCTACCCTTTCCTTGTATCTCTCGGCCTTAATGGCTTCTCTCCTGCAAATCTCCATTGGTGGAAAGTGTCCATTGATTACTCTTAGCTACTCTTGGACCCTAGCCAAGGATGCAGTGCCTGTTACCCACCACTGCCAAAGGGGATGCCTACCATTCTCCAGGGCCTGCATTCTTTTTGACTGGTCCTAACATTGCTTCTGCATTCCTCATCTTTTGAAGACTCAGTGTTTAGTGAAATGGTCCTCTCATAGTGGCCCACTAAACTCCTCCAACTAACGTAATAGTCAAGACATCCTGAAAGACATATAAAGACTCTTCCAAATATTTGTTGAGTCTAGAAAGCCCAGAAAGATGGTGGTAATGTTATGAAATCACTTGTTACACAATGCTAGGAAAACAAACAGAAGACACTGTATTTCCTTTGGGGACCCCAAGAATTCAGACAATCATCTTAAACATTTTTATTTAAACCTTAGCTCTATTGCTGACTGGTCATACAACGTAAGCAAGGCCCTTCAGCCTCCCAGAACCTCAACTACACTTCTGAAAAAGTCAAATATTAAAAGCCTACCTTCCAGGATCTTGGGAGATTTAGACATCATGACAAAAGTCTTCCAGAAAGCACATAACATATGATAGACATCCTGAAGGTACCCGTCTCCTGATAGCATCTTTCACTTCCAATTCCATAATATGGGAGAGTCCATTGTGTAGTAGAACATGCCCATGGAGGAGGGCGGTGAATATATTCAACACAGCCAGACTTTTAAGCTCAAAAAGTTCTCTTTTCTCCCCCCTTGTCCTCCCTGCTCTCTCGTCCATGCTACCTCGGCTGTAATTGTTGAACTCACATAAGGACACATAGCATATGACCCCACATTTCAGTCCATAACGCTCACATGACTAATTCCACCTGCCTCATGGTCTATT